>CAIGRL010210079.1:0-11791 GCA_903798325.1 Fraxinus xanthoxyloides | reverse complement strand
TTATATCCATTTAATGGATAATTTACATGTAAAACAAAAACAAACGAACACCAAAAGATCCAAAATTTCAATATTATCCACGTGAAAAATTATACTGATCAAACATAATTAATTGACAATTTACAAGAAAACGTACAATTTTAGATAATTCAATTCCTTGGAATCCATTTTCTTTCCACTCAAATTTCACTCTTACAATCAAACGGACCCGTAGTGAGCATCAATTTGTGGTGGTTGCGTATTTGACTAATCTTTAAAAAATTGGAATCTTCTTCCAATTCTTGGTTGAAATCTTCTTAATAAATTCACTTTTTAGCTTTTCGATTTCTCATAATAATTGATTAAAAAGATCAATTGAAGGTAAATTCAATGTGTAGATAAATTAAAAAACTAACAAACGGAAATGAATTCTAAAATAATTAGTTTTATACCAAGCATGTGATATGTTGTTCCTAAAAAACTTCATAAATTATACAAATAAAAAATTATAATTAATACAAGTATATTGCTCCACAACCCTCTTAGGCAAATATTCAACTTCACTCTCTCTTTATGGAAATTTCAAACATATAATTGATTATATTTTAAAGTAATTCTTGGGGACCATACCAATTCCAATTAGAAACAAGAGCATCAAAACAAAGCTTAAAGTATTGGATTTAAAATTTAAATTAATTATAAATCCCATTAATTAACTTGCATTAGGAATGTGGATAGAGCCAACATTATGGATAAGTTATAGCATATTTGGCAAGATTTTCCTGCTAATGGGCATCCTACCAACTTCCTATTATTTATCCTCGTTTTTAATTAATTAAATAATCTCCTCTTTTATCAAACTTTATTTGATTCTTCGTGCATTGTTTTTGATTGGGCATTATGAAGTAAATAAAATTATAAGCAAAAAAGATACTTCCCAACAAGTAAAATGCCGAAACTTTACGACCGCTATGAAAATAGTACTAACAAGTAACATATCCCAATGTTGTTGCATGCTAATAGGAATGTGTTTGACCCCTATGATAAGAATTTATTCCTATATAAATTCCAAAACATTTTTTTTTTCGAGTCCTTCGATGGAAGTTTAAGACTGGGCGCTTGGGGTTGGGGCGTGACGTATTTCAGTTCTCAACCTGAGATGTGTAGGTTCAAGAGACGATAAATTTAGTTTAAAGATGCATCGCAATCGCCCTTTTTTCACAATTATTAGACTCTGTTTGGGCCACATTTTTTTCGTTGAAGTATTAAAAAAATGAACGTTACAATAGTAAATCCTGACAACTTGCAGGGCATTCATTTGTGAAACAGTAGCTGCTCCATGTTCATATGCCATTTTTACCCTTACCCAGTCTTCCTCACCTGTATCATGGAGGGGCAAAATTGGAATAATGGCATATAAGTCAATTGGTATGCACGTCATTGATTGAATCCACTGTGCATGATTTGAAAGAATTAATGCATTTTTTTTTGGCATAATGCTCACCAAACGGGGGCTTAATTGAATCAGATACGAAATGTGACCAGTTCAAGTTCATACAGCAGACCTAGTTCGTAAATTTAAACTGAAATATTTTCCTCCAATCTAGTTATCCAGGCTCAAAAACCAAATCTCAACTTTCCAGCAAACTGATTTAGAAAACTTCTATGTATTATGACTTAGGGTTTATCTTAGAAGGTCAACATTATTAAAAGAAGTGGTTCAATCACTTATAAGTTGGTCTACATTTTCATCCTTAATCGATATGTGACTTTATTCCTTAACACTATTAAAATCTGTGAACGATTTAAGAAGCAACTAAGAAAGTGATAAATGCAAGAACTTTTTTTATTTTCGAGTCCTTCAGTGGAAGTTCAAGACTATTGGGGTTGGGGCGCGATATATTTCCATTTTGAACCTGGGATGAGTGGGTTCAAGAGACGAGAATTTAATGACGGATCACAGTTGTACTATTAATTGAATCGGACACGATATCTGACCGCTTCAAGTGCTTACAGAAGATATCGAAACAAGTTTTAGGACAACAAGCCTAGAGCTTTTGTGATATTGATATTTGATCATACTAACCCAAAAAAACTGTTTTCTAGCTTGTGATCTGCATGAAAATATGTATACATCGTTGGTAACAAACCATACAAAGGTAGCTTCTCTAACTTTTGCCTATAGTATTTGTAATACCCTTACCAAACCATACACTAAAGGACATAATCTTAGTATTATTCATTCTGTTATTTGCAATTCACAAACTAGAATACCATACTACAAAAGTACAAATCATATGAAAACAATTTAAAATAAACCCAGAATGCAGTACTAAGTAGAACTAGTTATATTCCATCGAAACTATGATCGTCATGCGATAACTAGTTGGGTACCGCAACAGTACTTTTCCATTGCTCGGTCCTTTTAGAGATGTAATCATAAGCTTTCTTGTCAATCCCAGGCTCAGCCACCCACCGGCCTCTATCTTCGTCACTAGGCCATACTTTGTAAGCCTTGACAGAGTCATTATCCCTCGTACTTTCCGACCTCAACGCCCTTGAACTTTTGGCTTTGAATATGCTGAAAAGGGAAAAAGAAGAACCAGATGAAGATTTCTTGATTTGCCTGTTGTTGCTTGCCATGTTTTCTATCTTTTCTGTGTGTTTTTTCAAGAAAAAATAGACAGACAACTTTTGAGGTATTTTTACAAGGAATTGAGGTGTTTTGTGTATTTGTTCCAATGGTTTGTCAAGTTCTGTTAAATTTATAGTGGCTGTTAAAGGGATCCAAGGGCGGAGAATCTAGATGATTTTGTTGCTGTCTTGATTGATGGCTGTGATTAATTCCATGAAATTCCATATTCTGTTGCCAAAACTTAGACAAGAGAACATGCATTGTGGAACGCGGAGTCACTTCATCGAATTTTCATTTTTACGTTTTTCCGCATCTAGATTTTCAAATAGATATTATGACTAGTCTAACCCAGTTACGGCCTTCTTTGGATTTTTTCTTCACCAATTTTGATAATTTTTTGGTGACACCATTTATCAGAAAATTGGCTCTTAAACGTAATGTCCAACCCTTTCTTTCAAGAAATATGTGAAATTCATGGAGAGTTAAAATAATTGGCTAAATAGCCAAATAGTTTGATGGAATACATGGCAGTTAGTACGAGAAGAAAATATGATACGCATTAGACAATCTAGGAAAATTTATTCAGTTGTTATTCATTGCAAGTTGCAACAATTCTTTACCTCGGATGCAAGTTGTAATTGCTTAATAAGTTGTTACGCCATTTAGTATCGATTGAGAGGTAAGAACCAAATTATTTCTATCGGGTGGTTGTATTGTAATGATTATTAAGTGTAGAACGTTTGATTTGTAATATTTTGTAATGTAAAATTGGTCACCTACCCACAGTGGACATGATAAAAACTTTTCACTGTTGATGTGGCAAGAGAACTTTATTTATGCCCTGTTTGATATGAAAAATATTACATGAAAGTAAGAACTTGCTTTCCATTTTCCAAGTTTTGGATTGTTTGATTGCAAAATTTTCCCTAAAATTATTTTTCTTGGTTTCCACTCATTCGTGCACAATTTTTTAGTTTTTGTGGAATTCATTTTCTCATGGCTTGTGTGGGAAATGGTTTTCCAACTTGCATTTTTTTTTTTTTTTTAAAAATTGGGAAATTTTTTAGACACAATGGTAAAAAAAAATTTATCACTTTTATTGACAATTTTCATGCAAAACAAAGTCAAACGAATGGTATTCGGTATGGTAATTTCTTTTAATTTAAGTTTTTATTTTGATAGTTGGAACAAATTATAGACCCAATGGTAAAAAAAATTATCACTTTAATTGACAACTTCTATAAAAACAAAGCTAAACGGATACCAAACTTTCAACATTTTCCAAGTGAAAAATTATACCAATCAAACACAATTAATTACAATTATCAATAAAACAAATTTTAGGCAATTCAATTCCATATATTTCATTTTCTTTCCACCCAAATTCCACATTTGTAATCAAACGGACCCTTATGGTTCTTTAATTTGCAACAGTTATATTTTGAGAGTATCAGACTTATGATTTTCTGTGTCACATCAACAATAGGAAGTTTTTATATTGATACCAATATTTCTGATTTAAAATGAAATTTTAAACTGATATATATGATTTAAATTGTTCAATATATGTTATTTTTTATTTGCTAAATCATGGTTTTAAACCAAATCAAACCGATAAAAATTATTTGGTTTGAAAAATTCTAAATCGCTTTAAGTGGTTTGGTTTGAAAAAAAAAAATCATAAACCGTCCAAATAAAACAGTGTTGACCCCTACTTGTTAATGTTATTAGTTCACATCTCGATTATATTGTTTCACATGGACATGGCATCCACATCCACAATTGACAATCGGTGCTGCTGCAATGAAGAGGAGATGACGCGGAAGCAGATCCATCGCGCTGCCGCCGCGAAGCAGATCCACCGCACCGCCACACTTTTTCCTTCACGAATCACCGTGAGTTGCGGTGGTGAAATGACATTGAGAAGTAGACACCCACTCCGGCGAAGCACCGCACTAACGTGCGCGAAGCAGAAATGGTTTGGGTGGTGGTGATTTTGTAGGTTTGGATGGTGTTTGTGTGGTGGATCTGGCGGTTGGGCAGTGTTTTGATGGTTTTTTGTGTGGTGGTGATGATGGTGTTTGCATGGTGGCAATTTTGTGGTGGTGGTGGTGGATTTGGAGGTCGGGTGGTTTTGTAGTGTGTGCGGTGGTGGATCTAGTGGTGGTGTAGTGTGCGCGTCGGTGTTGCTGTTGCGGTGTGGTCATGTTGGTGTTGCAAAAATGGCAGTGACGATAGTGTCGGTGTGGTTGTGTGGTGATTTGTTGACAGTGGCTTTGTTGTTGGTAGTATTGTAGTGCTGTGACATTGGTGGCGGGTGAGGGTGGTTGCAAGTGGCAATGGTTGTAGTGTTGGTGACAGTGGTATGTGACCAGGCCCGACCCTGAGGTGAGGCAAATGAGGCCCCCGCCTCGGGCCCAAAAGTGGAGGGAGCCTAATTTTTTGGCCCCCCATTTTTTTTCTTTTTTTAAAATATGGCCTAGCTAGCCCAACACTGGAGGGCCTGGCCGGCTGGCCCAATTAGTATTTTTTTTTAACCTAGCTAAATGCCCAAAGAATTCACAGATTCAACACCTCCTTCCCGCTCACTATCCTTGTCCGAACTCCGACGAGTCGACGACGATCGACTACTTTCAGAACAACTGTAACACCCATTGTTTTCGTTTAATTCTCGATAGATAAAATTAAGCAAAACCATAGTTTTTAGATTTGAAGGTTAATTACCATCTTCAACAAGTTCAAAGTCACGAAATTTGGATAGAAAAATCCAATTTGTTAACAATGAGTTCACATTTTTTTTTTTACTGTCGTATTCTAAATGAAGCCTTTAGACTTGAAGTTATGTTATAATTCTTGCACAAATCATAATTTTCAAAGAGACATGCTTTAGGTCACATTCAAATAGACATGAAACCACAAAATAGTGTCACATATTTATAAATGACTGTCATACACACACAACATTATAACTCATAGCAACATAGTATGTCATGTTCACATAATGTAATGATAATCTTTGCCTCCGTTTATTTCCCATACTTTTTTTACTAAAAATGAGAAATATGACCTTATACATCATATCAAATCTTTAAATTTGAATTTCTATCTCTTGTGTGGGATCCAATAACGGCTATATTTTTCATTCTCATTCTATAATAATATGAATAACAATTTTACACGTCTTAGTTCACACTCTCAAATTGTACATGTATACTTGACACTATAGATTGCATAGTTTTGTGATTGATAGTCAAAACCACATAATCTATATGTCATAATCACTCAACGTATTAGGGCACAATCACCATCACAATTTTCACACAAAATGATCGAAAAATATTATGGTCGATGCCTATGATCAGAACAAATTGTTTACAAATGATTATTTAATTTCGTACTTCATGACCAATAGACGTGAAAACGATGCATAAGCATCGATCAACAAATCTAGAAAAAAGAAATAATTTCTTCAGAGAAATCATGTTGGGAATTGGTGGTCAGTTTATTCACATATTCTGGATAATCATGCATTGCCATGGAGGTTCATGATTCATTTTTTTGTTTTTTTTTTTTGGTTTTAGAATATGTGAGAATATTAAGGAATAAGATAACTGATTTCTTTCCTTTTTTTAAGAAGGTAAAAATGAGAGAGAATTATCATCAATTGTTTTTTTTTTTTATTAATCATCAATTCCTCGTTATTCTTTTATTTAAATTCATATATGTATAATTTTAGGAAATATAATATTGATTTACGGAAGAATTCTACAAATTTAATATTTTAAAATTACATTTTAAAGTAGGGTAATTATGGTTTTTCATTTTTTTTTCCCTTTAATATTGTTATTCAAGAAGACCTCTTCTTGCGGGCTTGTTATTGTCCTTTTTGTGGGTCGCTTTCAAGTCCTTCATTATCTGATTTTTGCTAATTGTACATAAAAACGATTACCAAAATAACGTGGAGAGAACAAATTGGATGAAAAAGATAATTGTATTTTAACTTGACAAAATTTAAATTTCCCTTATATAAGTCTTGATGTATATGTAGAAATATCTTTACCCGTGATTCATTTTTGGGCCTTCTTCGTGTTTTTATTTCCTTTCTTTACCTATGTCTAAATATTGCAATTACAAATATACCTATTAATAAATATTAAGTCCTTGTTTGATACCAGTTACTTTTAAAATGCATTAATTTTTTTTTTATTTTCAATCACATATTCTATAATAAAATAATATTACACGTAAATTTAAGAATTTTCCTTATTTTTTTAATTACACATTTTTCTATAAAATGCTATTCTATAAAATGCATTCCGAAACGAGCCTTTTGTTTTTTTTTTCTTCCTTCTTTCCCTTTTTTTTTATTATTTAAATTAAAGAAATCCTCTCTCTCAACACGCACGCATCGCGCACGAGTATCGCGCACTCAGCGATTTGTTGAATCAAATTTTCGATCTTTATCGGACCTTATTGGCTTCACAGTTTCAGTTCTCACATTTCACAATTGTCGTAGTCAAGTATCCCCAACTTCAAGGTGAATAGCAAACCCTCATATCGCTTTTCCGCCTTTTCTCTATTCTCAAGTAAGCTCGCTCTTATATGAATCGAAAGATTGAATCTTATTTTCCTTGCTCATTGCAATTAAGTATTACCCCAGTGACAAATTGGCAGAAAATGTTTGTTTTTTTTTTTTTTTTTTTGGGGTCGGTAATTGAACTTTTTGCCAAATTTGATGCATAAATCCGAAAGTTGCGACTTCAGTTTTTTGGTTTTGGTATTTTAATTGATTGTTTGGATTTGTTTCTTGTTGATATAGCTTACCGAGTTCATAAGGGTATGCTGTTAAAGACTAGTTGAATTTGAACACTTTCGTTGTCAAAGTTTGTCTTGTTGGAACCAAAATCGAGTTTTGTTCGCATGAAACTGCAATGCTGTACTTGGCACTGGGAAAAGTTCAAGATATAAATTAAATTTAAATCAGTCTGTCCTAGATTTTGATTGATACTTCTGATTTTAATGCAAAAGAGGCTCCAACATAGTTTTTTGTATTATATATTCAAACCTCTTTGTTACTAAACATTTTCTTTTCCGGTTATTGCTTGTTTCTATTTTGATAGAGTGCAATCAGTTGTATGCATCACTATATGATATTAGATAACAAAATAAATTTCTATTTGATGGCTTCTGTCAATGTACATCTTGAAGAAGAAACAGATTTATTGAATCAGCTCAGGAGACATAAAATGGATGGAAGTTATTTCGTAGGGATTTCCAACCCAACTTCAAAATGACGTAAAATGCCAATTTGGTGTGAAAATGATGCTCCAACTGGACTTCAAAATTTCACACTAAATTAGGGTAATGAACGGTGTTTCATCAAATTTGGTGTAGTTTACAGTTTTAGTTATATCTCATTATGTGCTTTATTTTATACTTCAACAAATTTTAATTCCTATTATATCCTTTTATTACTTATGATTTAATTTAATTTATATTTGTTTAAACGTAACATGATTTTAATTGTGATACTAAGTGTAACGCTTTTTTTAATTATTATATAAAAGCAATATTTTAGTTAATTAAATAAATTTTTGTAGTAATAGAATATGTAATTAAATAATTTTTGAAATAAAGTAGTTGTTAAATTAGGGAAAGAATAAATATATATATATATATATTTTAAATGTAACGTTTGGTGTAATGAGCTAGAGATGACTAAATAGGATGATCTGAAAGTTGCACCATTTTGGTGAAATGGGTTGGAGGTGGTCTTAAGACTTGGATAGAGGAATAAAGAGCCGATTCTGAATTTATGAACATTACCTCCAGTACTTTCAGATACTTGTTGAGTATTAACTATTCACTTCATTCAGATGCCTATTGATCGTTGAGCATTAATAATTAACTTCATTCTGGTACCTATTGAGTAGATTCTTGGAATCCATACTAATTTATTACATGCAACCAGTGCACTTTCGTACCTGGGGGCATATGCTAGAATCTATGGAAACCGAGGATTTCATCAACCTTCCTGCTTCAAGTATTTCTCGAAGTGGGAGTGAGAATAATGAAATACACGGATTTGGTTGTGAGTCCGGTGAAGTCGATTCTTTACCTGTAAACTCAAAGTTCAGAGACGGGATCAATGAAGAGATCTCTGATGTTGTACATGAAAAGAAGGGAGCTTTGATGGAAACTGATGGTGAAAAAGATGGGTTTGCTAGCATGTCTACTCTGCCAGTGAGTTTTGAACTGACTGAAGCTGTTGCTGCATCGGATAAAATTACTTGTATCAGCTCTGTGGCGCATGCTGAGAATCGGTTTCTAACTGTTGATGACGAAATTAGTCCTGCTAATTGTAAAAGAGATGAAACCCTTGTCAGTGGTCGAGGAATAGATGCTAGTCGTATCCTGCTCTTACATTTTTTTTTTCATTTTCGTATTCATTAGCTACATAATTCCACGTATCCCAGTTTTTTGTACTTTTTGTAACTTGACCTCCTAGCAATATCTGGGGTTAAGAGACCGCGATTAAGTGATGATGAAAAACAGCCTTCTGTGCGTGTTAATTATAATTATCTGACCAGGTATTAACTATGAAACTGTAATACATTTTTTTGTTTTAATTATATCTCCTATAGGTATCTGACAACTGACGATCTTGTTATCTTTCTCAGAGATAGTAAAAGAAAGCTTGAGGAGCTATTACAACAGTGGTCACATTGGCACGGACAAATCTTCTCGTCATCAAATGTAAGCCTGATGAATTTCTATGAGAAATGTTGTTTGCTTGAATTCTTACACTTTAGTTTCTCATTTCTTGCCTTAGTTTATTGATGAGAAACCTCCCTCGTCGTGGACACAATTGATTGTACATTTGTACACTGTTATCCTGATATGTAACACATTTAATATAGTTAACCTTTTATGGAGTTGTTTGCTTTATTTTCATTTGCACAATCTTCATGTGCTGACCTGAATGTTATATTCAATTTAGGATTCTGAAGAAGTTTTAGTATCTGGTGAAGAGACTTACTTCCCAGCTCTTTGTGTTGGTGTGGATAAGCCTTCTGCAGTGGTATGATTTTATCTCCCTGTTGTACTCATATCCAGTGGTGGATCTAAAATCAATAAATCATTAACTTGACATGTATTCAAAAAATAAAACTCAAGATTTTAAAATTTAAGAACTACATTTATCTGACTTGGAAAAAATACAATTACTTCCGGTCGTTTTCTTCTCAACATTTGAGTTCATGAGCAATTTGGCCTATTTTGTTAATATCTGAACAAATTTATGCACATCTGGACAAGCTCAAATTTGGGTTAGAAGTTTAATTTCTTATGGCCATAGAATTACCAATTCAATAGTTTATTAGTGTTGGAGTAAAATAAAATATTTCTCTGGAAGATAGTGATATTGGCTTGCACTTGTGTCTGGCTATTGTAAGGACAAGAAGAATTATTGGTAATGTAAAATTGACTTGAGCAACATCATCATTGGCACACCACCACTTCTGCTGGAGCTATAATTATCAGTATTCAACTATGCGTGGGTACCTCCTGTAAAAAAACTGTTCGTTTGATGGTTTCAGTTGCTTTGAAATGAGCCTTTCAACAAGATATGGATGTAGAATTCCATTTTAAGAATGCATTCATGATTTTTGATATGCCATCTGAATGGACTTGTATACCCTTAAGCACCCTTCCAATGAAATATTTACTTCCAAATAAAATGACTCTTAAATGCTCACATCATTTTACCTTTCTGTTAATAGAATGGTTTGGAATGGATGATTTATCTTTTTACCTCAATAGTTAGTGAATTTGTGGTTTATTCTCATGTACTCTACTCTATGTAGACCTTTTGGGTGGACAACCAAATAAGCAGTCAACCGAGTGAGGTGTTTATACCACTGGATGGCAATTCTGTCCCTCTTTATGACCGTGGATATTCTTTGGCTCTGACTTCAACTGATGGTTCCATTAATTTGGATGGGTATGTTTTTCTTTGTTATTTGAATTCGTTTGTGCGCATGTGGGTTGAGAGAAGGATCTTAAGATTAGTGGAGAGAGAGGCCTTGTTTATTTCTTTTTAATTTAATTTGCAAATTCCTTTACTATTACTGGGGATAAACTTGATACTACGAAATATAATACACAAATCATACGCCGATACGCAGTTTGTGTCTAAAATTTATGAATTTAACTAATATATTATGCCATTACAAAACATTGAAGAAAATATATTACCCATTCAAGTTATACGTGTATTTTACTAAGGGAAAACTGTAGTCATGATACTAAATCTTTCATTTAGTAGCAGACTTTGCCCAAACTTTTCATTTGTGCCACTCACAGTATCAAACCTTTTAAAAATTCACATCTGGAGTTCAGATGAATTTCCATCCATTTGACCGTTAGTAGACTATTTAAAAAAAAATTGACCTCTTTTGACCAAGGCATAGAGGTAAAATGATACTTTTATCACATAAAAATAATAAAATAAAAAAATAAGAAAATTCTTCTTCTCCCACCTCCCTTCCCTTCCCTTCCCTGCCCTAACCCAACCCCCAAAGTCAATCTGTCTGCACCGTTGCCGTTTCAACCACATCAACCAAATCAAAGTAATTAGTAGATGGAGAAGTCGTCGGAGTTTTCATCCGAGGTGAAGTCTCCACTTTTTTTGGGTTTTAGGGTTGGGACTTCACGTGACAGCTCAATCTTTTCAGGCTTTGGACCTAGGGATTTGAATGGTGGCACCACCACCCTTTCAGCTTCTGGAACTAGTGTTTCTATGGAGGCTATGGAAATTTGTTGCTAGACATCATTATATGACAACTTACTCACATGTTTCTTGCCAATCACCTTCGGCGCGTTATAAACCCTCCGCTGAGCTCCAATTGTCCGACCTTCTCCACTTTACGCAAAGTATAGTTTGAGATTTCTCCATTACACTCTTGAATGGTTAAAAAATATTGTTTATCATATTTTTCTGAAATGGCTGTAGTTGCTCTTTTGTGGTTTGATTTAAGTTTCAAAACTTAGGCCGAATCTGAAGTTTCCATATGTTTTTTGGCCGGCGACAATAACCATTAATGGTGGCCATGGCGGTGGAATTGGTAGGAAATGGTGGCGAGTTTTGAGATTCTTTTGGAAGAGGCGGTGGTGACG
>CAIGRL010210071.1:0-10526 GCA_903798325.1 Fraxinus xanthoxyloides | reverse complement strand
CCCAAAACGACAAATTTGTCGTTTTGTGTTTCCTTTGTAAATTTTAACTTGTTTTCAAAAACGCGTTTTCGAAAATAGGAAAGAGAACGCGTTTTCACTGTTTTGAAAAATCGAAAATAGAAAACGGCTTGAAAACAGCAAAGAGAACATGACCTAAGGGATTCTGCATACCTCTAAAAGTATCTGTAATGTTGTTAAATTGGTTAAACGCCTATCGATATTGTTTGATCAAGTGTTTATTGTTGTATTACTGTAATTGTTCCCACTAAGTTCGAGGTGGACCTGTTGAATTCTTAGCTTCTTGATAAGAAATTAATATTAAGGAGGGTAAAACTATTTTACAACAGTTATTGGTGAGATCTTTCCAATACTTATAAACTCTTGAAATTAATTCTTATCGTTTAATGCAAGTTTGTCCGTTGTTGCATGTTATAATGATATATGTTGTAATTTAGATTGCATAACTTTTGATTGGCGAATTATTAGTTATTGTTGAATGTTACACATACCTGGAGTGCACAACTTCTCAATTTAAGAGGGACTGTTTCGAGTGGGAAAGAGAGAAAAATGATCAAACGAATTGAACAATGCTGTTGTTGACCATGAATTGGATAGCTTGCATTTTCTGACTGTGTCTTGTCAAGACATTATTCAAGACTATATTTTAGATTCAGGTTGTATATTCTACATGGGTTCCATCAGGCCATGATTTTACAATTATAGGGAAGTTGAACCTATAAACGTTTATATAGGTGATACTAATTCTCATACTAATAGTGGTATTGGGGACATGCCCATCAAGAAGTATGATGGTGTTGTCAGACAGTTAAGGAATGTATAATATGTCCTTAATCTTAAAAGGAATCTTATATTGTTGGGAAACTTTGAAGATGAAGGACGTGTCTTCAAATTTGAAAATAATACATTAAAAGTCATGAGAGGTTCACTAGTTGTAATGAAAGGACCTCCTTAGTATTACTTATGATAAATCTGAATTGTAGCACAAAAGAATGGGGCAAATTGGGAATAATTGTTTGGCATATTTGAGTGACCAAAAGTTACTTGGTGAAGGTCTTGTTGAATCTTTAAACTTTTGTGAGACTTATGTGTTGGGAAAGTCTCACATGGTAAGTTTTAAGACAGGTTCACATACAACGAAGAGGCCTTTGGATTATGTTCATGCAAATTTGTGGGACCTGCATAGCAACACACCTTTGGTGGAAATAAGTATTTTTTGTCCTTAGTAGATGATTACTCTAGAATAGTATGGTTTTAACGTTTAAAGGCTAAATTTGAGACTTTTCATAAATTTCGGACTAGACTTAAATTTGTGGAAAATAAATTGGATAAGAAGTTAAAAAATCTGAGAACTGATAATGGTCTAAATTTTTGTAATGTGGAAATTGATAACTTTTTTCAGCAAAAGGGAATCATGAGATAAAGGTCAGTTAAGTACACACCTCAACAAATGGGGTTGCGAAAAAAATGAATAGGACCTTGATGAATAAGGTCAAGTGCATGCTAGTCAGTTTAGGCCTTGCTAAGGGGTGGGTTTTGGGCTGAGGCATCATGCACTGTAGCATATTTGATGAATAGATCTCCATCTAGTTCATCGAGTTTAGGACTCCTCAAGAACTATGGATTGGAAAGCCTTTGAGTTTAACACATATTAAAGTGTTTGGGTGTGTAGCGTATGCACACCAAACTGAGGGCAAGTTGGAGCCTAGAGCAACTAAATGTGTTATGTTAGGCTATTTTAATAGGATTAAAGGTTATTAGGGATGGAAAAAAAGCTCGCTAGCTCGGCCCAAAAAAAATCTGCGCCGAGGCTCGGGTTGGTCCGTCCTGCCCACCACAAAAAAAAAGTAATTTTTTTTGAAAGAGCTTTCTGCAAAAAAAGTAATTTTTTTTAAAAGAGCTGCCTGCAAGGCTTGCTGTGACAGCAAGCTGCCTTTACATGCAGCAGCCTTTGTATATTAAATAAAATAAAACAAACATAACAAACAAAAACCCGAGGCGGCTCGGCTCGGGCTTGGCTCGGGTCGAAAGCTCGGGCTGAGCCTCATTTTTTTTGTTTGTCAGGCTTTGCTCGGCTCGAGCCGAGCCCGATCTTTTTTTTTTGGCTTGGGCTCGACTCGCTCGTTGACATAGCTAAAGGTTATAGGTTGTTTTAGGGATAGCAGGTATTAAGATCATAAACAACACGAACATTGTGTTTAATGAATTTGAAATGCATTGTCTAAAATCCAAACATGATGATTCTGAGGTAATTGAATCTAATAAGAAATTTCAAAATGAGACGAAGTTGACAAAATATGACTTCACTCAATTTGATGAGAATGAACCTGTGATTGATGAGGTTGATGTACCTTATCGTGCTGAAATGGAAACTAACACCCTGATAATTGAAGAGAATCTTATCCCAGATTACCTATTGGTTAGGGATAGTGAGGAGGCAAATTAAATTAAATCCAAGATAGGAGTTTAAGAAATTGACTGATTTTGCCTTAGTTTCAGGTGAAGGTCTTGAACATTCAGAACTTTTTGTTAAGAAGCTATGAATGGGCCTAAATCTATTAACTGGAAGAAGGCAATGAAGGAAGAAATGCAACCCTTAATTGAAAATAAGACTTGGAGTTTGGTTACTTTGCTTTATGGTCAAAGAACTGTACAATGTAAGTGGATTTACAAACTGTGTGAATGGATTGACTATATTGAGATATTTTCCTTTGTCATTAAAGTAAAATAATTAGATTGTTTTTAGCATTAGTTATTCAATTCATTTGGGAACTTGAACCACTAGATGTTAAAACTGCTTTCCGACATTGGGAATTGAAGGAAAATATGAGTCAACCCTTAAGCTTTGAGGTGAAGGAAAAAAGTGGACCTTGTTTGTAAATTGAAGAGGTTGGATAGGTTGATCTTTAAAGGATATGTGGATGTTGACTTTGTGGGTGACAAAGATTTGAAAATATCCATTACTATCTATTTCTTTACATTAGGGAATAACTATATAAAATTTGAAATCTGTGTAAGAATGCATTTGTTGAAAGGAATGTTGTATGATTTGAATTTTGTCCATGATACTCTTATTATTCTCATTGATAGTTATAGTACATTGTTACATGGTCCATCGTGAGAGGTCAACATATGTCAAGGTGAAGTATCATTTTCTAAATTATGAGATACCCTCAGGTGAAGTTAATCTTGAGAAAATTCACGCTGATAAATATCCATTTGATATGGGAACTAAAATGCTTTCAATTTGTAAGTTTAAATCTTGGTTATCAATTCTACATAATGATAATGGATCATTCTTTTGCAGGTACTTGGACAATGATGTTGGACCCTTGCACATATTATCGAACCATTCAAGCATACTATAGGGAGTTTGCAATTTGGAACCATTGTGAAGATTGAAAGATAAAAACGTGTTTCCAAAATGTGTAACTCTTTAATTTGTGAGTCCACGTGGCAATTTCCAACTGGTTTATTTGTTGTTGCCCGAATTGTGCTTTTTCTCCTTCATTGTGGACCATTGATCAGATCTTAGGGTTGTGATCTATTGTGAGCCTTATTTTCACGTGAGGTTTAGATTCTTGGTATGAAATTGAGTTCCGTTATCAAAGGAGAAAAATTGAAGAGCTTTAGTTTTCACTCTCTTGTGTGATTCTTCATTTTTTTCCATAGATTGAGTGGTTCATCTTGTATAGATCTATTAATCTTTTCGCATATTGTAACATAAGCTTGAGTTTGTATTTGGTTGTTTTGACTAGTTCCTGTTCGGGTGATTTATGCGATAGGATTTGAGGTTTTTCTGTGTTGAGTTCTAAGAGAATTTTTCGATTTGTGTCTAGAACTGATTAAGAGTCTGATGTTTGGTTTCATATGTAAATGTCTCCCTCTGGAAGGTTTTCTTGGTGTACTAGTGGATTGGGCTGTTAGCTGAGCTACCATATTAGGCTATTTAGTGTTGAACTGGGTAAACAATTTCATGTTTTTTGTGTTATTTAATTTCTGCATTTATTCAGTGTTTATGGCGCTGTGAGTTTTTCATTTGATAGAAGTTTTTGACTGATTGAATCACTGCAAATATATGATTATTTTGGGTGAAAACCTAATCTTGGACAAATAATCCCAACATAACATTTGATTGAAAGCGTATAATTTGCATGGAAAGAAAATAAATTATAGGGAATTCAATTGTCGAGAATTTATTTGTATGAAAAATATTAATTAAATGTGTTTGATTGATTTAGTTTTTAATTTAGGAAATGTTATACTTATCTATTTTTTATTGGTAGGTAGATGAGACTGAAATGATAGATGTGAGAGAGAGAAAGAGTGAATTATCTAAAAAATAAAATCATCCCTCCCTAAAGAAAATGTGTTCTTTATTTTTTAGGAAAATATGGTTGAGAAAAGCAAGAATTTTTGTAAAAATGATATTTTTTCATAAAAAGTAAAGTCAATCAAACATACTCTAATAGAAAGAATTTTTTTAAAATGATTGCCCTACTTCGGCTGGCTCGACACCATACTCTTCTATGCTTGGTCATGACAAGACATGCATTAAACTTAGATCACAAAATGTTTGACATGGGCAAATTTTACCCACCCTAGACCAAGCTTTGAGTAAAATCTTTTTCAATATGGCGTGGTATTATTCACAAACTAAAATGAATTTAGCTCATAATAAATGATGGCACAAGACAAAACTATAACATGTAACGCTAGTTCATCAATAATGCGAGCCTTAATGAATACTCATATTTGAAATTAAGGGCGTGTTCGATCGTGCTTAAAATTTAATTAAAATTAAAATATAGATGTTATTGGGTCGTACTCGTCTAATAGAAGTCAACAATAACAACTAATTTTTCAATTTTAATCCGATTTTAATCTCTGCTAAACACGTTCTAGGAAAATAATTCATAAAGTCTTGGGCCATCCTATGTTGGGTCAGACCCTAAACTAAATCCTTAACCAAACTTTTACAAAAGGAGGTGGAGTCCACAACTATTTTATGACTTCCCATTTCAATAATCAAGTACAAACATTTTTTCCCAATAATCAGGGGCACTCCACTCCACTCCACCCACCCACCTAGTGGAATAGTGTTGCTTACGGTGGCTTCCTTTTGTTGTTGTTGTTGTGCTTCTCTTTCTATCGTCTCGTTGTCAATTAACTGTACACAATGACAGTTTATTGTATTCCGATGTTATTTGAGGTGAAGATGGTACTGGCAACAGTATGTTGATCATGGAGGCAGTTTATCACTAAAATCCCCCTAAAGGGAGATAAGGCTAAGTAGAGCATGGTTGTGGATATGAGGTTACAAGTGGTGGTGGTGGTGGATTGTGGATTTATGATGGCGACAACAATGTTGAGTGGTGCAGACGGTCTTGAAGTGGGGTGGGATGGGGTGAGAAGAAAGATTGTGATCAATTAATTGGATAATTTGTGACCTAATAAAACGTGTAATTTGCTACTAAATTGTGACTTCGTGTGATTTGTGATTAGTGTGTGACGGTAATCATAAATTGGTTGCATATTGTGATTGTGACTTGTTTGATTAAATATAGGTTATAAAATTTTATCAGATGTCACAAATTATGATCAAGTGATTTTTGAAAGATTTCATCCAATTTCTTAAATTAGAAAGCATAAGTATGGTAGTTATGTATTTTTCCCTACTAGAAAGGGCTTGAGAATTAGCCTAAGCCCACATATGTTTAATTATTGGATACTTTCGGCAAATAAGCTAAAAAACTAAAGTATTTCTTAAGCACACCACTATACCTCCCAAATTGTAAAAGTAGAAATGTACTTGAATTAGCTTGGTAGTGAGTTGGTAGAAGAAATAAGTGGTGGTGGTAAAAGGTGCCGGCAGCGATGACATAATAGAATTTACGTCTTAACGATTGTAGAATGAGGTGGTGACGACAACATGTGTAAAAAAAAGGAGATGGTCTTAGATGGTGGGGATGATGGTTGTCGACGACCATGGATGGCAGTGGATGGTTATGGGATGGTGATGGTGATGGTGAGTTTCAAAATAGATTGGTTGGTTTCCTTTTTTGATTTCTACAATTTAAAAGGTTCTAAAGTTGCTATAGAATAAGTGAAATAGTCAAAGTGTGTGGCATGATTACCACTCAGCTTGTATTGATCTTTCGTTTCTTTTGTGATTCGTCGTGCTATTTTCGTCTCATAAATGTAGATTTGATTTTCTTTCCATTTGTCACAAATCATTTCCCACTTTCCTTATCGAAAGTGTGTGCGTATATATATTAGTTTTTTTTTAATATGCACTTATCTAGTATTCCTTGTTATCAACACATATGAACCAATCATATTTAAATTATTATTTAACATAGGGCTATATTAAAAAAATTAACTTATTTGTTAGTAGAAAAACAAGTTAATTAAATATACAAGAATCGAGTTAACCGACTAGTTGATTGTAAAAAATGAGAGTAATTGAAATTCGATCCCATCAATGGAGGATCTAGGAATATTGGTCAGGCAGAGCAACATGTGATCGTCGACCGTCAATGGCCATAATATTGAGATTATTCATTAATATTTAATTAAATAATATTAAAAACTCTACAATAAAAATATAAATGCACTAAAACATAATTTATATGAAAATTAGACATAAATTTTAGAAACTTAATTTTAAATTATCACCAATTAGAAACTTCATTTTAATAACCTATGAAGTCATAAGTTATAACACACAGTCACCAAGATTCCAACAACAAAAAGTTAAAAAATCATAAATCACAAAGCATTATTACAAATTTAATAAATCACATATTCACAAAAATCAGGTTAATATTAATTATTTGACTTTAACTTAGATTAATTTTAATATACACCAAAAGGGCATCAGAAGAAACCCATGGCTGACACTTTCCCCGGGTCCTTCCCCATTTAAACCCTTCAATACACCCAAACAGTTCTCCCCAATCTCTGGCAATCTCTTTCCTTTACTCTCCATTATTTCTTCCCTTTCACTAGAAATTGGTTCGGCCCAACAGATTGGTTCTTCCTTTCGGTTTCGCCTCTTCCCAAATCCATGCACCATGGAAGAAGTGTGACGGCGAATGGGGAGGGGAACACAGTCCCTGCCCTGTCTCTTATTTTTTACGTAAATAATTAAATAAACGACACGAAGGATAGGAGATGGGTGGGCCACCCCATTGCCATCCGTAAATCCCTTTACAGTTTACCCTTGGGTCCTTTGTGAAATTTGATAAATACATCATACATGTTATAATGCTTCTGTAAATGTAAGTACTTCCATCTGGTAATTCAGTTGAACTTGAAGACTTACCGCCATGGCAATACACACAGAACTGCGCATAAATCTCGCTCTTCTGTTTGTACCACCGATAACATTCTCTCACCTTTCTTACCCCACCCCTACATTTTATTATATTCCTACTCTTCCCATTTTTCTTTATTCCCTTTTTCACATTTATTCCAACTTCTTGAAATTCTACCTGCCCACAACAAATTCTTTCTGACTCCAGGAATCAATTTTAATGCAGCATTAGGATCTGTGCCGAGGTTTGTGTTTCCCAAATTCTTCATAATTTATTTATGTCTTTTCAATTTTCAATACAACTTGGTTCTTGAAACTATATAAGATAGAAGGTATTCTATCATCACCTTTCCATTTGAAAGTTCTTCCATTTGTCAATGCGGTTCTTATATATTTGAAATTCCATCCAATAAAAAGGGAGTAATCATCTATTGAATTTTTCTCTCTTTCATTTAATTTCAAAGAAATCTTAATATAATTCAGACACCCCTTTAATCTTCTTCATGCATAGAGAAAGTGCTAGAGTTTTGATCTTGACACGAAAGGTTCTTGATTAATCCAATAAAAGTTGCTGGGTTTTCGTTCTTTAGTTTTGAATTGATTGGAGTGGTGAAAAAGAATTCATCTAGTGGATTCTAAATTTGTTAAAACAAGACGTTTGTCTTTTGCGTTGCTTGGTTTTCGAGGCTAGCAGGCTGTTGAACTAGCTGGAATGGGAGTAAAGGATTCATGTAGTTGATCCAAAATTATTGGGAACAATTATATGTATATATGTTGTGTTCGTGTTGTTTGGTTTACTTATTATCGTTTAAACATTTATAAGTTTTTCTTTTGTAATTGATGATTATTGAAATTTGCTGTATGTGGAAAATAAATTTCAGGAGCAGGGAGGGTTCAAGATCTGGAAAAATGTCACATGGAAAAGGACAAGGACAAACACCACTGCAAAAACCTCCTGGTTACAGGGATCCTTCAATCCCAATGCAGAAGCCGAGGCCGCAGCCGCTGCCACGAAAAGCCATCACCCTGCCACCGTCATTTTACCAAAAGAAGAGGCGGAGCTGGTCCCAGACATGCTGTTGCTGCACCTGCATTGTCCTCTTTCTGTTAGTCATCTTGATCATTGCTTCTGGTGCCCTTTTTTACATCTGGTTTGATCCAAAGCTGCCTGTTGTCCACCTCAAAACCATCAAATTCACCAAATTCCACGTAAGGCATACTGATGCAGGACCTGCGTTGGATGCGCAGTCAAGTCTCAATGTGGAGATAAAGAACCCCAACAAAAACTTTGAGTTGGAGTATGATAAGACACGGGCGGTTTTGAATGCTAGAAATGGTGCCAATTTGGGGGAACAAACTTTGCCTGGATTCACACAAGAGAAAAACAATGTGACAACTTTGAAGTTCACACTCAAGGCAAGTGAGGAACTTTTGGCCAAAAAAGATGCTGATAAGATAAAAAATGGATTCAAGAACAAGAATTTGGTGATGAGTATAGAAGTGAGGACTGGAATGGGAATGAAGGGGAATGGATGGAAAACTGGGACAATTCAAGTGAATGTGATTTGTGCTGGCATGACATTGAATCAGATTCAGAATGATGCTATGCCCAAATGCCGCATTAAGTTGTTCGACTGGTAAAAACCATAATACCTGAAGAGTTATGCTAATTACAAAACCTTGTATATTGTTTGGTAAAGTCAAATTTTGACCATATATGCTTACCAAACGTGTCCTGAAAAGCTATGCTAATTGCAAACTCTGATGGCTTGTTTAGTCAGGTCGAGTCTTTTTTGGGTACCTCGTGCAGAATATACCCTGTATATACATGTTAGTTACAAAACTTGGTTTCTTAGAAACCATCGTGGCTTTTTGGGTAAGGTCGAGTCTGTTTAGTACTACATATCAAACATGTCTCATCAGAAGAGTATGTTTATCATTACTCATTCAGCATCCTAACGTTGTCCCTCTATTTCTGGACTTCCTAAATAGTCTATGCGAATTAGACATTTGTTTTCAATGATCTTCAAATCGTCGTTTGATAATCTTATTTTGTTCATTGATTGGTTGCAGGGTATACGTAAACTGAATGACTATTGCTCAAATTATACCGATCTGAACAAGGAATGCTTATCAGTAACATAGTTTGGCAGATCTGCAGGAGCCTGAGGATGCCCTGAAGTTGTGATTGGACAACATTAAACACCTCATTTATCATCTTCATTCTCACAGTTAACAATGCCGCAATGCAGTTTATTACAAGTTAATTAGTAATAGAAGAAAGTTGTATTTACTCATGTTTATCTGTCTTGTTTGTTGTTGCATGAGAAAATTGAAAGGGTCCATCCATAAGAGTTATTCACATATGTAGAGAGTTTGATACGTTGAACTGTATAAAACTATCGAACATGTCCATAATGTCCAATGTTTGCAAAAAAGTTTATTGTAGATTCTTGATCGTGTAGATAGATCATGTGTTCCTTTCAAGTTAAGGGAAAACTTTGAAGAGGTTGTAACATGAACATCCATTTGGTGGGCAGAAATTGAGAGGGCAACTTTTCTATTTGTTGCAGAAAGCCTTTTGCCTTGTAAAGAAAGAATGACCTGGTGGAACCTAAAATCATACATTCCATTCTACTATACGTATTTTGTGCCGTTTTATTTGGATCTAAATGTTACATATGAGATCTCATCTTGGCATGGTATGAAAATTTATATCTGCAACTTATTTCATCACTGCTTGGTGTACCTTGAAAAGTTGATAAAATCTAATTTAAAATCAACAATTAATTTTAATTATATAATTTTATGCGACCTACAACTTCTATAGCTTTTGAACTACAAATTTTATCATTTTTATATTAAAATCTATTAAAANATTATATAATTTTATGCGACCTACAACTTCTATAGCTTTTGAACTACAAATTTTATCATTTTTATATTAAAATCTATTAAAACCCTGATTTTTAGCTACACAAATGGGGCTTCACATTGACAAAGTCCAAATTTAAGAATAATTGACTCAGTAAAGGGCAATTCTTTTACCATGTTTTGTTGGTCAAAAAAAGGAAAAAAATTGACCAATAATCAGGAGGAGATCAAGCACCTCATTTATTTAAATTTTCTTTAGCAAAAGAAAATCTTTAAAAATGTGTAACGGCCAATTTTTAGTTTTAAAACTTAACTT
>CAIGRL010210060.1:0-12449 GCA_903798325.1 Fraxinus xanthoxyloides | reverse complement strand
TTTGGTCATCAAACACCACTTTTACATGGAAAAGGAAAATATTTTCTATTTTTCATGGAAAATTTGGCCTATCAAACATGCCCTAAATGTACTGTCCCTTTTCCAACAACCGTTGAACATGTTCCATTGGCTATTCGTACAGTATAAGACTCAGAACAAGGTTTATAAGTAGTGAATAATGTCACGTCACCTGTCATGTGATTGAAAGCTCCGAAGTCTACTATCCATGATGTTGCAGTTGATTTCTGGGCCACGTGTAATGCATGATTGTCCGAAGAAGAGGAGGCTTGCTGTCCGTTTGTTGTGCCAACAGTACTCACCAAGTTTGATTTGTGGATTAATTGCTGAAGAAGTTCAAGTTGGTCCTTAGTAAATGGAGCTGGACTAGGAGCTTTCGATGTCTCGGTTGACATAATATTGCCTCTGCTTTCCTTCTCACGGGCAGGCTCCAATCCGGGGGCTTCCCATGTTTTTTCCAACAGGTTTCTTTGAGATGACCAGGTTTTTTGCAGAATTCACACCAAGGCCTTCCTCTTCGTGGCCTATTGTCATTGTTTGTCCGTGTAGCATAAGCCATTTGTTCAGTTTGAGAAGTACTCTTGGCAGAAATTAAGGCAGAGGCATCAGAATTTGGTGAAATATCAGAAGATAGCATGACTTTCTTACGGCTTTCCTCCTGCCGTACTTTAGAGAAAGCTTCCTCAAGGCTTGGTAGAGGCTTTGTGCTAAGAATACGACCTCTGACCTCATCGAGTGACTTATTGAGGCTCATAAGAAACTTAAAAACTCTCTTAGTTTCAATTATTCTCTTAAATCTAATACTGTCTTCAGGACACCTCCATTCATAAACCTCAGAAAGGACTAGTTGTTGCCACAAATGTATGAGAGAGGAGTAGTATGTGGTTACAGAATTTTCTCCTTGCTTCAGGTCATGTAGCATGCTTTCCACATGAAATAATCCGGATGTATTGTCCTTGCTGGAATATGTGTCACGTGCTGCCTCCCATATGTCCTTAGTAGTAGTGTAAAGAAGGCAATTTTCTCCAATTTCAGGTGTCATGGAACTGATGAGCCATGACATCACAAGGTTGTTTTCTGCTCTCCTTGTTTTGAACTTGGGATCAGCGATCCTTGGTTGAGTGATTTTCCCAATGAAATAATCATCCCAACCTCTACCACTTATGAACATATGATGGATTGTGACCATTGAAGGTAATTTTGGCCGTTAAGTTTGTGTATGGTTATAGGGATCAGATTATGTTCGGATGAGGTCTAAGAGATTTGATTGACAGAGCTTTGAGTGGCTTGAGTTGAGGAAGTATTGTTATTTGATGAAACTTCTACGGATTCAGCCATAGATAATGAGGTTTAGGTTACGATTTAGAGGACACAAGTGACAAAAGGAAGAAGGAACGTGTTTACTGGGTTCAGGAATAAACAGGATGAAGGACTTAGGGTTTCAGAGATTTCGGCTTTGATACCATGAAGCTATTTTAGGTGAATTTTTGATACTATTTCATTAGAATAATTGGTCAAATATATACACGAGATTTACAGAAATAAAAGGAAAGTAGTTCATGTATTATTGGAACTAATTTACACAAAATCTGGAACCTATTTACAACAGGAATTAATAGGAAAAATATCTCTAAATCTAGGGGATTTAAATTAAGAATCTCTAAATCTAAGGAACCAGGTAAGCTGCCGAATCTGCCAGCTTGAATTCCAACAGTTTTCACATTTCTTCTACAAATATATGGGTTTAAGTTTATTCGTACTACTCCGACTCCAGATGAAGCTAGAACACAAAGCTGGAACACAGATTTAGTCCTCCGGCTCCAGATGAAGCTGGAACCCTCATCGTAGTACTTCAGCTGAAGATGAAGTTGGAACTCAAGGCTGGAACATTGGCCATACTGTTTTCAATTTATGGAATCTGACCTTCACCAAGTGATTAAGGCTAATGATGATTGAACACCTGAACATTATCAATTTCTTATGTATCAGCTCCTTCACAACATAAAATACATTAACACATGTTTATTACATTTTGCAATATGAAACCACTCCTTCAATATTCTTCCTTCCATGCATATGTGAGGAACTCATTTGAGTTATTGTTGTTATTTTTATATAACAAATGTGTTCAACCAACATTTGAGGCGAAAATTTATTATTGCTAATGCTGATTGTAAGTTAAATGTTTGCGATTTTCCTCTTGCACGTGTGTCTTTAATGATGCCCCATCAGCTATTTTTTGGGTTTTAATTCTACTTCTATTAAGCTTTTTAAATTTCGTTGTAGCTGTCCCTTTGTTAATGTCAACTACTTAAATCTTTAATTTCATTTTTCTTAACTGTTTTGAAGGACTATATTGCAACTCTATGGCATCATGCTCCAGAGCTCTATGGATCTTTCTTCTCTCAAGCAAGCTATGTAGGAACAAACCCAACAATTTTCATAAGTACTATTTTTGTCTAAGAACACTCCAGATGTATTTCTGTTTATGTGTAGTATAAATGTTGCCTGTGTTAAAAATGTATATCTTCAATGCAGGCATTAGTAGATACCTCAAATTTCGAACTAGCTCGGGTGGTTAGTGGACAAAAAACCCTTATTGAGGAATGTGCAGACTTACTCTCCAAGGAATATACAGCACAGGTTTGTCCATCTATGATTCAACCAATGCCAAAGTGTCTTATTATGAAACTTCATTCTCTCTTGACATTATAAAACAATTAATTATCCATTTCTTCTAAGTACCATTTACTCTTTCTTCATTTTGTTTCTTTCTCTTTCATTTAACATATATGCCCTTTTAAAACACACACACGCGCGCGCGTAGGGTGTTCCGGCTACTCTAATCGGTGAATGCAACCTGCGAGATGAGGTAGGAGTTTTCTCACTCGTTGTACCTTCGACGTGAGAATCAGTAGTTTGTTTTGGAATGTAGGAAGAGTATAATGAGAATTCAAAAAGTTCGGGTTTCAAGAAGAATACATTTCTCACCTTAGGGGTATTTATATACACATGATGTAATGCACTCATTCAGCGGTTAATAGTGCCACGAGTTCCACGTAAATCTTCC
Source organism: Fraxinus xanthoxyloides (assembly GCA_903798325.1). Lineage (NCBI taxonomy): Eukaryota > Viridiplantae > Streptophyta > Magnoliopsida > Lamiales > Oleaceae > Fraxinus > Fraxinus xanthoxyloides. The sequence goes on along the minus strand of CAIGRL010210060.1, from coordinate 9,361 downwards.
CACTTCCTCATGTTCTTACAGGATGACCCCTTCTCCTCAAGCGGATGGTTGAACCCATGTTTGCTATTAGGCTGTTCGTGTCCAGCTTATTGCCATTTGTATGGTTAAGTGTAGCATTGGCCTCATAGTGGTGACACTTATATAAATATAGAGGGCCTCACGATGGTAGGCGGCCACATGGGGGTCGACGACCTCATAGTGGTAGGCGGCCTCATAGCGGTCGACGAGTTTATCATGGTAGACGACCTCATGGTGGTCGATGACTTTATTGTGCGGCGGCAGGCATGTGGGTCGACGGCCTTACGGTGGTAGGCAGTCATATGGGGGTCGACGGCTTTAAAGTAGTAGACAGCCTATGTGAACATAGAGGGTCTCATGGTGGTAGGCATGTGGGTCGATGCCCTCATGGTGGTATAAAGCTTGTAGAGGTAGACGACAAGCGACACCAACACTACAAGATAGATATAAAGGAAAAAAGAAAGGCAAAACAATTACGATGTTCAACAAGCAAGTATTCATAATCAAAATGTAGTAAGATTGTCTGTCCACATCCCGGATCACTAGAAAACACAAAATAGCCAAATGATAAAAATCAAATAATAGTAGAAAGTGCTAATAGGCCTACAATAAAAAGTCATGTCAACCCGAATGCGAAGTCCATTCATTCCCGCCTCGTGATGTGTACCCAAACATCTTGGATTGAGGGGCTCTGTCTTCCTTTTCTTTGCGCTGCGCCAGAAACCTATCGAAGCCTGATGGATCGATAGTGGGGTGCTCAGCAGATATCCACTCATTTGTCAATCTGACGAATGCCTCCATCGCCTTTTCCCCGTAAGAACGCAACGCCTTAGCAAAATCAGATGACGACTTGTATCGATTCATAGACGCCTCAGCATACTATGGGGATGCTTTATACTTCTCCACCGCTTCCTCAAGAGCTCGAGCCAAAATAGATCGCTTGTTGTCTATCTTCGTCTCTTGCTCGTGAGCACATGCCTCTAAAGCTATGAGAGACTTTTTCAAAGAAGATACTTTCTTCTTGTACTGGTGAGTCTCATTTTTTTCTTCTCTGAGGGCTTTCAACTCCAATGACTGGCGATAGATCGACTCGACAAGCCCAACTTGAAGAGCCACAACTAAAAGAAACAAGAACAAATAACTATTGGGCATGTACAAAAAAAAAAACAAACAAAAACAAAGAAAGATGACAGAAAATCTACCATCTGAGTGTAGATTGCTAGAAATCGATCAATGTCGCTAGGACTTCGCTTGAAAATCACCTAGGCATGACCAGGCATAACCAATGATCTAAGTGCCCTCACATCTAAATAGCCACGAGAGGGAGAATCTAAAGTCTGGAAGAGAAGAAGTCTTTCACTCGGCCACGATACAACTCGAGCTACCCCCTCTAGTCTTAAGTGGTGGGATGGCTTCAACAGGCTCATCTAAAAGTTGAGGTGCCTCTCGGTGGTACAGCGCAATGCTTATTCATCATTAGTCTTCTTCATTTTCAATGGAGCGGAAAGTGGTTCATCATCGCTCTCGCGATTGCATTCTGCGAAGGAGTCTATGGTTTTCTCTAAATTAAATTCCATCCATGTACACTCAATAGAGTCTATCAAGCTGACAAAACAATGAATCAAGAGATGCACAAAAGCAAAACTAAAAGCGAAAAATGCCAAAACTTACCAATAGCAGGGATAAATCCCTCATCGCTCCCTGGCTCGGGCAGAGACTTCAACACCTCATCCAGATCAAAATTCATATCTTTACGCAAGCAGTCGAGTTAATCAAGCCCAACAAATAAAGACATGTCAAAAATATTCACAATTATAAAAATACAAGCAAGGTTAAAGGACCTACCGGTAGGACGACCGATCTCCACTAGCAACATGTTCCTCATTGTTAGAATGACACTAGATCGGGCACAATGAATGAAGTTTTAGTCAGTTGTTGGATTTCCACCTTTAAAAGAGTGGTGATTTCAACTTCACTATTGAATAGATGAATTAAGAGATGTCTTCAATGGATATTGAAAGGGCATTGGCCCTCATAGTCGAACAAAGAAAAATTGGGATTTTCACCCAATGTTGGAATTCCTAAACTTGGAAAAATGCAATGGGGCCCTAGTGGTAAAGTAGATGAAGACATTACATTGGGCTAACTCATGCATCTCGAAGATGCTCCTGAAAAGATCCATTGAGAGAAATTTTCTTGCTAAGGCAAACGTATAGGAAATATAGTACTTTCCTCTATGTGTTGGGATTTATTTGGCTACGAGTGATGTGAAACTCATTAAATAACGAGATGAAGAAATAATTGATAGGTGTCAGTTCCTTTAAGGTTGACATGCACAATGACATAAGAATACCTTGTACTCATGTCGAAATTTTGTATGAAGATGTGTTGATGGTGCACATTTCGGATTTCGGGGCAAGAAAAATGTTGGAATGATTCTTCAGTTTTGGCTTGTGTCAAAGTGTTGCAGATTAGCAAGGCATGGACTGATCCAACTTGTTGTTAGTGAGCTGAAGTTCACAAATTCAAGTGTCCGAATTGGGCACATGTTTGGTACATGTCTTGGGTAGTTGTCGGAGTCCATACTAGTGGAAAGTGTGGACAGTGGTTGGGAATAGTTGAGGGATTCGATTTCTGGCATTTTCTAGCCAACGGGTTAGTTTATCCCTTGGCATTTAAGGGTGTTAACTGTATACGGGTTTTGGCCTATAAATTGAAAAGGGCAGACTGATGAGACACAGAGTGTGTTGTGTTTCTTCAGTGTTCTTTCTTTTCTTATATTATTGTGGAGTAATTAAATGAGTTGGATTTACCCATAATTTAGTGTATTCCTTTACATTTGTTGAACCTTTATTTCGTGTGTGTGCATTGTGCAGATCGGTGGGCTGACTAAGTGGAATCTCAGTGCCATAATAGGCGAAAATTTGGCCAAGTATTTTACTTGGATTTCGTTCCATAATAATTGGTATCAGAGCCTCGTTGCAGTTGTTGGGTTTCGATTACAGACATGGCTGCAAATCAGAATGGATTGGGTTTCTGCGTTGTAGGATTTTGTTGGTATCTTTATGACCGACAGTGCAGTCAGTTTGGCTGAATAGGTCCATGCACATAATGATGTGCACACAGAACTGTGGGCTCAATTCAAAGAGTTTGCTAGCGGAGATGACGAAAGACAATCTTCATTCATGAAAGATTTGTTAGATCTTACAGATAACTCAAAGGCTCGATTCGATGCCATTGAGAGTGAAATTCCCTTGCTAAAATTGGCCCTAAACAATACCATTGTACATGAAAATTGGCCCTAAACAATACCATTGTACGGGAGGCAGTGGGTGCTTCAAAAATTCATGTTCCTGAACCAAAGCATTTCAATGGTGCTCGTAATGCCAAGGAGTTGGAGAATTTCCTATGGTACATGGAGCAGTACTTCAAAGTGCTCGTATTCTAGAGGATGAGCGGGTAAATATCACTTCGATGTATCTGTCGAGAGATGTAAAGATAGATGGGGAACTCAGGTAAAGGATGGCCAAGTTACAGGATGGTTACCTGTTGTTACGTGGGAAATGTTGTAGAAGGAATTGAAGGATTAGTTCCTGCCTTGCAACATAACTTTGGTTGCAAGGAAATCTCTCAAAAAGTTTAGGCAGACAGGTAGTGTTCGGGAATACGTGAAGGAATTCAGTAGTCTCATGCTGGATATTCAGAAATGTTCGAAGAGGATAAACTTTTCAACTTCATGTCGAGATTATAAGGTTGGGCACAAGCAGAATTGCAGAGGCAAAGAGTGAAGGACTTTCATTTGGCAATAGTTGTAGCAGATTGTTTTGTTGATTGCAAGATGCGCAGTAACTCCTCTATTCAGAGAAAAACAATGAGAAAAAGGCTGACACATCGAAAGACTGGAACAAAGAGGATAAGAAGAAGAAATTCGAGGACCCTAAATCGAAAGTTGGTGATTAGTATCTCAAGTTAAAAAGTTTCAATTGATGTTTTATTTGCAACAATCCCCATCGTGCAAAGGATTGTCCAAATAGGGAGAAAATGAATGCCTTAAGGTTGGAAGATAGTGATGACAACTCGGATGATGCCCCCACACGAGGGAATCCACTACAATCCTGAATGTCATTACTACACTGCATCGTGGGTTGATATATGTTCAAGTTTATGTTGATGGGAATGAAGTGTTAGCAATGATGGATACAGGTGCTACAAACAACTTTGTAAGTTCCAGGATAGTGGAAAGGATGGGTTTAAGCATGACCCATATGACTACGAAAATTAAAGATGTAAATTTTGAAGTACAACCTGTGAAGAGATCTAGTAAAGACACCTTTCGTGTGGGCAAATGGGAGAGAATGTGCAATCTGATGACTGTTCCCTTAGATAATTTCGATTTGACCCTTAGTATTAAATTCTTTGTCAAGGCGAAGGCGTCCGTGGTACCACATTTGAATGGGTTATACATTGCAGATAAAAGAAGTCCTTGTTTTGTACCAGCGTGATTTCTTGACAAGAACAAATTAAAGCAGATTCAGGATGAAATGCAATATGCAAATCAGCTTAAGGCTGGTCTGAAGAAGGGGAGATGACTAATGTTGCAGCATTGATTGAAATCAAAGAAGATCAGGTTGTGGAGGTACCCGAGCAGGTGGCAAGTGTCTTGGATGAGTTTATTGATGTGACGCATCCAAAACTTCTAAGAACTCTCCCACCCCGTCGTATCGTTGATCACAAAATTAAACTCGAACCAGGTGCAAGGGCTCTAGTACAAGCCCCATATCAAATGGCTCCGTCAGAATTGGCAGAGTTGAGGAGGCAACTTGATGATTTACTTGATGTAGGATTCATTCAGCATTTGAAAGCTCCCTACGATGCCCCAGTTCTATTTTAGAAGAAGCATGATGGTTCCATGAGGATGTGTGTAGATTATCGTGCACTGAGTAAAGTGACGATGAAGAATAAATACTCGGAGCCTAATGTTGCTGATATATTTGACTATTAGCGAAGGCTTTATTCTTCACCAAGCTGGATTTGCGGTCAGGCTATTGGCAAGTAAGAATTGCTGAAGGGGATGAATCAAAGACTGTTTGTGTGATGAGGTTTGGTTCATTTGAATTTCTGGTTATGCCCTACGATCTTACAAATGCACCTGCTACTTTTTGCAACTTGATGAATGATGTGTTGTACGAGTTCCTGGTTGATTTTGTGGTAGTCTATTTAGATGACATTGTGATATACAGTAGATCATTAGGTGGTCATATTGTCCATTTAACAAAGGTTGTCTCACGACTTAGAGAACATCAATTATATGTCTAGAAGGAGAAATGTGAATTATGTCGGTTGGAGGTGATTTTTTAGGACATTAAGTTGGTCAATGAAGAATCAAAATGGACGGAAAGAAAGTGAAGGCTATCATGGAGTGGCCAAGTCCATCTAAGGTTGCTGAACTACTTATCTTTCTGGGGTTAGCAAACTATTATCAGTGGTTCATTCAAAGCTATTTTGAGAAAGTGAACACCTTGATGGACTTGCTAAAAAAGGATCGAAAGTGAGAATGGACCGAGGAGTGCCAATGAGCTTTCGAGAAGTTAAAACAAGTTGTTTCAATTGAACTAGTTCTGCAATTACCTGACTTAGTTGTTTCAACTGAACTAGTTCTGCAGTTACCTGACTTTGAGAAGCCATTTGAAGTACACACGGATGCATCTGACCGTACTATTGGTAGTGTATTGGTACAAGGTCATCCGGTTGCTTATGAAAGTCAGAAATTGAAAGGGGCAGAACAACGATATTCAACTCATGAGAAATAGATGACGGCGGTTGTTCATTGTCTGGAGACTTGACAACATTATTAATTAGGAACAAAATTCACTGTTCCAACAAATAATGTAACCAATACATATTTTCGATCCCAAAAGAAATTGTCGGCAAAATAGGCGAGATGGTAGGAGTTTCTGGATGAATTTGATTTTGCGAGGGTTCACAAGCTAGGCAAGTTGAATCAGGTTGCTGATGCACTCAGTCGAAATTCTGTGGAAGCTTATGTGTCGGCTTTGATGACAGTCGAATCAGATTTTCTTAAGAAAATCAAACAGTAGGATGTGAAGGATGTTGCCTATACCGAGTTGTTGTAGGAAATTAAGGATAGCTTGGTAAGGCGGTATTGTATGTGCCTTCAAGTGGGGGACTAAAGCAAATACTGTTGAAGAAAACTCATGATCTACTATGGGTAGATCATTCAAGCATTGAAAGGATGTTGGCTTTGCTCTCGAAATCGTATTACTAGTCGAAGATAGGTGATGAGTTAGGGCATATGTGAAATTTTTCTTGGTGTGCCAGCATGATAAAACAGAAAGGAAGAAAGAGGCATGTTTGGTCCAGCCTTTGCCGGTTCCAGAACGGCCTTGGCAGTCGATTTCTATGGATTTCATTTCAAGTTTCCCGAAGGTTGATGGGTTCAAGTCCATTATGGTGGTGGTGGACAGATTTTCAAAATATTCAATCTTCATCCAGCTCCACATGAGTGCACTGTGGACGTTGCTGCTGGATTGTTTTTCAAAAATGTGGTGAAGAACTTTGGAATACTTGAGGATATTGTGAGTGATCGAGATTCTCGATTTATAGGCAAACTTGAGACCATGCTGTTCAACATGATGGGGTCTGAATCGAAGTTTTCAACAACAAATTATCTGTAGATAGATGGTCAGATGGAAATGATAAATGTATTGGTGGATGAATATCTTAGACATTATGTTACATTTGGTTAGAAGAATTGGGTTGCCTTGCTTGATACAGCTCAGTTTTGCTACAATCATTTGCTTCAGGGATGTGTTCGGTCGAGTTAACCATGAGACATATGCCCAAGACTCCTCTCGAGATTGTGAAAGAAGGGAGGAAGTAGTGTATGTCCAGCTGCTTTTTGGTTTGCTCAAGACAAGTAGGGAATGATTGAGTAAGTAAAGGACAATTTTGCAAAGGCTTCCCGATGAATGAAGAAGTATGTAGATCAGAACAGGAGGGATGTGGAGTTTCAGGTTGGGGATAAAGTCTTGTTGAAATTGACTCCCTAAATTTGAAAGAAGATTAGTAGCAAGAATGTGCATTGTGGGCTAGTTCAAAAATATGATAGTCGCTTCGAAGTAATCAAACGTGTTGGAAGGGTAGCATATCGAATGAAGCTACCTGATCATTTGAAGGTTTATCCTATTTTCCATGTAATCTATCTGAAGCCCTTTAATGAAAGTTTGTGGGAGAAGATCGTTTGCAGGATAAAAGGGCTCCTTCTATGATTTGAAAACAATATGATAAGGAGGTGACAAAGATTTTGGGTCATCGAACAATGGGGACGAGTAAGAAGAATAGACGGATAGACTATCTCATTTTGTGGAAAGGTAGTACTGGAATAGATGCAACCTATGAAAGGGATATTGATCTATAGCAATTCGAGGACATGGTGAAGGAGTATCTTGATTCTCTTCCGACGAGGACGTCGGACTCTTCGGTAGGGGAGGTTTGTCAGCCCCTTGAAGGTAGACATGCGCAATGGCATGGGAATACCTTGCACTCATGTCGAGATTTTGTAGGAAGATGTGTTGATGGTGCACACTTCGGATTTCGGGGCAAGGAAAATGTGGGAATGATGCTTCAATTTGGCTGGTGTCAAAGTATTGCAGATTGGCAACGCATGGGCTGATCTAGCTTGCTGTTCGTAGGTAAAATATTGCATATTGGTAAGGCATGGTCTGATCCAGTTTGCTGTTAGTGAGCTGAAATCCACAAATTCGGGTGTCCAAATTGGGCACATGTTTGGTACATGTGCTGGGCAGTTTTTGGAGTCCATACTAGTGGAAAGTGTGGAGAGTTGGTAGGAATAGTTGTAAGATGTGGTTTCTAGCATTTTCAATTAATAGGGTCGCGGGGGTCGAATCCGGGAAGCATTTCTTTGTACCTAAGGGCTCTAAACATAGTAATCCACACGCTCATATTTTCTAAGTGACTTTTCCAATTTATATGGGAAATTATAAATGCCATAACATCTTGGAATCTCAAGAATCACTTCCTAGCTTGCGGCATTTCGCTCTATTTCTATGTTTTGGTTTAAGGACTTAGAACCAATATGTCTTTTGGGAGAACTTGGTTGGAAAGTATGAATCTCGGTCGAATGGAATGGATTATCAGAATCATTGGAAATTTGAACATCTTAGGCTGGAATATCGGCGTTGCCAATCAACAAGTGAAAGACTCGTCGACCGATCGATGGTCGGCTAGCCCATGGGGTCGACGACTTTATAGTAGTAGATGACCTATGTGAACGTAGGCATGTGGGTCGAAGGACACATGCTGGTATACAACATGTAGGGGGTAGAGGATCTATCATGTGGTGCTCTACATTAGGTGTATATCAAGTAGCCCTTACCTCAATGGCCATCGTGGATAATTATTAATGTCATCTTATATCACTAACTCATCTTCATCTTGTCGATGTCAATCATAAGAGGTAGCCTCTTCATGCTGATTAATTAATAATAATTTTTTTTCGAATGTTTTTCGACAATTGATATAAACGAGTCGATAAGTACAATTGATGTAGGATGACTAAACACTGTACAAGTGGCATCCCATAATTGGGTTTTAGTTTTGGGAGGAAATTTAAAAAGGTGAGTGCTTTACTTTTAACCCCACTTTGCAAAAATCTCTCTTCCCTCTAACTCTTAAGGTCACTATTTCCTCTCCTCCTCCTATTACTTTTTTTTTTATTTCTTCTCATTTTGGTTTTATTCCTCTATCATGTGTAAAAGCCATATTGGTTCGACTAAGTCCTTAAACAAAAACATAGAAATAGAGCGAGATGTCACAGTCGAGAAAATGATCCTTAAGAGTTCAAGATGTTATAGCCTTTATAATTCCCCATCTAAATTGGAAAAGTCACTTAGAAAATATGAGTGTACTGAGCACTATGTATATAGAGCCCCTATGCACAAAGAAAGGCTTCTTGGGTCCTACCCCGGTGAGGTCACCTTGTATAAAGATATTATGAATGGTGGTTTTCGATTCTGTATTCATCCTTTCTTCGTTTCGTTAATTAATGAGTTTCACCTAATTCCTAGCTAAATAAATCCCAACACGTGGAGAAAACACTATATTTCCTGTATGTTTGCCTTAGCAAGAAAGTTTCACTCTTAATGGACCCTTTTAGGAGCGTTTTCAAGATGCATGAGCTAGCCCAATGCAATGCCTTCCTCTACTTTACCAGTAGGGTCCCGTTGCATTTTCCCAAGTTTAGGAATCCCAACAGCGAGTGGAAATCCCGATTTTTTTTTTGTTCAACCCCATGAGGGCCAAT
>CAIGRL010210046.1:0-10285 GCA_903798325.1 Fraxinus xanthoxyloides | reverse complement strand
TTTACAATTCAGTCTCTAAACTTTTATGATTATTCAAGTTGGTCAATTTGTTCACAAAATCACCAATAAAAATATAAATTTGTTCAATTTGTTCACAGATTATATTTAATTTTTTTTAATTGTGTTAAGTCAAAGTCAACAAATAAATTTAACACACATTTCATAGGACACACAACAAATCAACCACATATTTTATCATTTTTTATCAAAATTCGTTAGAAATCTAATTTTAGTCTCCATCAAATAGGAGCTTAATATTGATAGGGGCCCCATATTTGAAATTTGCATAGGACCCCCAAAATATCATAACCGGCCCAGACCACGTTTGTATACAAATTTTTCCTTTGCCTACCAAATCATTATGTTAATCTGTATTTATACTTTTCGAAATTTGTAATCTTATCTAAGTTAGTCTTAAGTGATTTCTTTTTCAAACTCGTATCAAAATATTGATAAGTGAGTATCATGACCATGAAATTAGTATTAGAGTATTAAATAAATTATAAGATTTCAGTTAAGGAAAGAAATTAATCCCCCATCGTTTTTTAAACATTGTTACGAGAAACAAGAGAGAATAAAAGTGGTTTTTTTTTTTTTATTGTTATATTAGCCATATTAAGACAAATTTTGCAATAAATTATTTTATTTATAATTTAGATATATGAGGGATAATGAAGTGATATATTTTTTGTTAAACAAAATTAACACATAATGTGTATGATTTAAACAAATATATTTATATAATATGATTTAAACTAAAATAATGGCGCCATGATATTTTAATTAAAATATTAATTTTAACAAATTTTAAAAAGTATATGAACTAAATATTATTTATAAAGGTGATATACATAGAAAATATTTAATATTTAATTTTATATCCACAACATATCCTAGATTCATAACTAATCAGTTAACAACTTTTTAATAATACTCACGATAATTGGGCAAAACACCAGTTGTGCCAAACACTACCTAAATCTCGTATTTTAAGGCCTTAACTTAGATCGAAAAAGTCGTGAGAGCCAAAGTGCTATAAAAAAATCAATTAATCTATTTGTACATAATTTTGTACTACTTTTTTTGACAAAATGATCAAGTGGTGATCCCCTATTGAGGGGGGCGCCACCCGCAACAGGTGCTCCTCAATAGGGGGCTGCCACTTTAGGCGTTTCTCAACTTCAGGCCGCTTCTCAATTGGAGGCCGCCACTTCAGGCGCTTCTCAATAGGGGGCCGCCACTTGATCATTTTGTCAACAAAATTGTAAAGATTTTTATACCAGTAGCACTACTCTAAAAAAATTGCCCAAAATGCAGAACCTAGTGAAAAAAAAAGGGAAAAAAGGAAAAGTAGAACAAAAGAGAGAAACAACCAATTATATGTGTTTAGACTAATTGCTGAGGCCACGAGACAAGGAGAGTCCATAAACTTCACTATAACGAGTCACGAGAAGGGGCCTATGAACTCGAAGACCCGACGCGAAAACACCCCCTAAACCCATTGAATGCTGAACATTTGAAGAAGTACTCCTAGTAAAAGAATTGAAGGGATCTACTATATAATCTTTCTACTTCTCTGATGTAGCAAAGCCTCTTCTACAACATCATGATTGTGTGGAATAAAAGCCATTTTGCAGAAATTCATCTAATAATTGTAGTTCTAAAGTCTAGCCCAAGCTAGATCCGACCTCAAGTATGCACATACTTGGAGAAAATATTATGTCTAGCCCAAGCTAGATCCGACCTCAAGTATGCACATACTTGGAGAAAAAATTATAAATGGATTTTAATTTTGATAAATGCATTTTCAAATACTTATTTTGTCACATGACATGACTAATTGTTGACAAAAGTGTTTGAATATGGTTTGATTCTGCTTAACTTTGTTTTATAGCACTATATTGATGGATTTGGTAGAACTCAAGAGAAAAAATACGAAAAATGACCAAAATGGAAGAAAAGGAAAGTTCAGGGACCAAGGTGAAAATAGCCGAAAGATGACCCGAAGCATGACTTGAGAACGTAAACGAGCTAGATCTTGATTTGATGAGTATGAAGGAGGTTAGAAGAAGGAAAATGAAGAAAAGAGGTTAAAATGAGAGAACAAGGTTCGAGGACTAAAATAACACAAATGGATAGTTCTTCTCTTCCATACGGTCGCACGAGCCTTGGCAGGGAGTTCAAGTGCCCAACTTCATGAACCATGTGGCCGCATAATTATTTTCCGACGCGAAATTTTGGTTTCTTTTTTCTATTCAACCACTTTAGGAAATGAATCTGGGGATGAATATAAAAGCTTAAAACCGTTAAAAACGAAGGGAGAGGCATTCCAAATGAGAGAAAAAACCTTAGAACACATAAATGTGAGGAAGATTTAGGAAGACAAATAAGGAAAATGAGGAAGAAAATGGAAAGAAAGGGGTGTCTTACACGTTTATTAAAAGAAGAGTTTTCGCGGAACCGGACATTCAGTTCATGATCTGGACATTCAAGTTGACATTATGCATTTTTAAACTTGAACTCCATCCAAATATTTTACAATTCATTTATTAATGAAATCTTTATAAATCCACTAATTATCGAAAAGATCTGAAACCATAAATTTATTCTACAAATCATCATTCATCCAATAAAAAAACAATAAAAATGCATAATCCTAACACCGCCATTTACTAATACATGCATAAATCAAAATCATTTAATTCTTGATATACAAAATAATATTAGGTTCTACTCTCAACTGTTAGAGAAAAATAGGGTTTTGTTAAATTTTGTATTGACGAGAATATGATCATTCTGAAAAATTGATAAAAACATAAGTTTTAAGAATAATCCTTGTAGCGTACCTAGCAAAAAAATTCATCCATCATTTGATCTTCTTAATTTCACCTTCACGTTTGATCTTCTTGATTAATTTTCAAATCTTTTGACCTTCTCTATGTTCTTTCAAGAATTCAAAACTATTGAGAAATTATGTGTGACGGCACAACAAGAATTGATTAGTTGAACCTTGTTGCAAGTGTCATAATTATAATATGGATTTGGATAATGAGACATCACTTTTCGGACTCTTCCTTTTGCAGGGGTAATAATACTAATGTAAAATAACTCTTGCTTTCAGTTCTAATTCAAGTCAAAGTTTTCCATATATTAATAGCACACCCCAAATTAATTAATTAATCCTCTATATTTAATAATGAATCTTATAACAATTATAATTTACTCCCCCTTATTTTGAAGACATCGAAGAGACCTAATCGAACTCAATTTAACTAAGATCCAATAAATTAATTTTGATCCAATTAACTCTTGATCAGTCGAGATAATATATTAATCACGTTTTATTTCACTAAAAGAACGAGTTTGCACTTTCAGTCTAATTAAAATTACTGTTACTATATATAAATACTAATTATATCATCTCATTTATTTGTTTTTATGTATTACCCCCGTTGATCACGTCAAATATTCAGAACAAGAGATATGATCAAGATACCTATTTTCCAAATATGTATTAAGTTATCAATCTAATTTTCTAACTGATAATCCCACACGATTACATCACAATATTGATTTAACAGTCAATATCAAATTATTGAGCTCGTATTTAAATGTTTACTAGCAAATTCCAAGAGGTCACAATTGTGCTTATTAAATAGGTTACAGATTCCATATTATGAATATGTATATTCCTTGATTATTTTATCTTAATTCTCAATACGTCTATTTTTTTATCAACGATTTGATACAACCACTAATACCACAAAGAACTTCTTGTCAGAAGTCCATTACTCCCTTATGATTAAGTTAATACGTGCAACAATCAAGTGGAATTAAATTCATGTACTCCGATCAAATACATTTCAAAATATACACTCGATTTTATTATCTAAATCAAAGATCAACTTTAATGAAACGGAGAATCTTATCAAAAAACATTATTAGTCTTTATTTACCGATTATTGACAATAAAATTTAAATCGAATTATAAGTTTAATATTTCGTTATACACTTAATTTATAATATCAAGTAACGGCATAAAAAACTAATAGTTTATCTCAAAATATCACCAATAAAATCACGGACAAACACTGACACAACAGCCAAACCACGTATGCCGCCCGCCATGTCCAACACAAATAATGCATAAAAAAACCAATAAAATTACGGACAAACACTTGCACAACAGCCAAACCATGAATACCGCCCACCATCTCAAACAATGACGTCATCATGTCCTTGCAATTTCGTCAGGATCTACTTATCCTTAAAGCTATAATAATTGATCGCTCTCTCCACTGTTTAAATTAAAAGTCGAGAGAGATCTAGATATCAACAGTGTTAGTAAGTTTTTGAAGGTTCTGTTCTATTTGTATTAGGTAGTGTTCGATGTTAATTAAAAAGTAGTAAAGTCAACCTAAAATTTTAAATTATCGTTCCCATAAAAATTATTTTGCATAACTTCTATTCAAATAAAATTGATTTTAATTACGATCCTGAATATTATCAATATATATGAAAATAATTTAAAAAATACAAATTCGGCATTTTAGGATTTTAATTAATGTATAAAAATTGTTAAGGATCCACAAGTTTAACGTAATCATCCCCTTCATCTCACTCACCAGGTTTCGACAACAATCAATTATGTGTACATTGTCGATTTCTTCTAAATTGATTAATGTACCCCTTTCAAGTTCACACCAATCATATAAATCAATAGTTTAACGTAATATTGATATAAAGCAATAGTTTATCACACTAGGAATATTGATATAAAGCACTAGTTCACATCAAGAAAGAGAATGCGTTTTCACTGTTTTGGAAAATCGAAAATAGAAAACGATTTGAAATCAGCGAAGAGAACGGACCCTTAGTTTTTCTTATGCACTACAATTTGGGGATTTTTGTTTGCAGCGTCACCNTCAATTATTCTATCTTGGAAACCCACCCTTCTATCCCCATTATTTTCACCAAGACGGGTTTTTTTTTTTTAAAAAAAAAAAAAAGTGGAGTGGAAATGCCTCTTAAAACCCACAAAATTCCTTGAAAAAAAAAAAAAGAGAAAAAACTAATTTTTGCCCACCCAGCAGACCACGATTTTGACACAACTTGTGGTCTGCCCGTTGTTTGCAAATCGCTATTGACCATAGTCAATCCAGAAGTTTTCAGCTTTTTTCAATTTGGTCATGCTTCATGATCTTCATCCTGTTTTGGTCCTTTTTTCCTGCTAATCTTCAATATTGATCATGTAACTTCAAAAAGCATCCACATTAAAGTCAAAAATGATCCTTCACAAGGAAATAAATTTCCCAAAGAAATAACGTAATCATGGAAATAAACTTGTATTGCAACTACACAAGAAAATAAATTTCCACAAGCCTTAAAAATGACATAAATACAAAGGAATTAAATAAAGGATAGCCCACGACAAAAATCAAAGATTAGATTTTTGGATGTAAAATTGTTTTCTGTCCACACTGAGTGACTAGGGCTGTCCGAATAGAATACAATAACTGGTACAATAATCACCCAACCAGGAATTCCAACTCTTGAACTGACACCAACTTTCACAATCTTTTCTAGCCTTTACGATAAGAGATCATCATCATCACCTACCCACCTAATNTATAACACGATTTTCATGGGATTGATATCATTACTATATATTACTTCTCGAGGTATCCTACACTTAATTTTCTTGAACTCTTTGAAAATGACAAAAATATAAGTAATTAACTAGGGGATAATATATCTTCCAAAGACAAAAATACAACGACTATTTTTAATTTGGATGACAATATTGTTTTTTGTCTAGTGTGAGAATGGCTAAGGTTGTCTGAATAAAATAGAATAAATGATGCAATAATCACCCCCACCACAAAGGGAACAAGAAATAAACAAACAGGAATTCCAACTCTTGAAAATGACTCCAAATTTCACAATCTTTTCTATCCTTTACAATAAGATATCATCATCACCTACCCACCTAATCAACAATAATCTAAATATTAAATTATAATCCGAACCTAACTAATTAATCATCCAACTTTAGCCTCTCTCTCTCTCAGAGATATCAATATTATTATTCCCATCAAGAAACACTAACCATGCTATCTCCACTACTGCTACTAAAGCTAGCTTGCATTGTCTGGAAACCTGACACGTGTATCGCCGGAGATGGACGATGATCAGGTGGCAGTGGTGATATGGATAGGTTAAGTGTTAAAGGAAGAGGCTCAGCTGTAGGGATGGTGTTCTTGTTTAGGTCTAAATTGGCCATTTTTGAAGATGGAGGGCGTGGAAGATTTGGAGTTGGCTGGACGAGATTGGTTGGATTTTTCGTTCCTAGTGTGAGATTCTCCATTGAATTTTCTCTTGAGATTGGTTCAAGGAAAGCTGACATTGGGAAATTTTCGTTATTTTTGCTTTGATTGTGTTGTTCAATGGTTGGTGGGTGGTATGAATTTTCATGATGCTTTTGGTCTCCAGTTTTTGAATTCAAAACCTGTTAAAAATGCAAATGAACAACCTTAATTCTCAGGAAGGAACGTTAAACCCAAAAATTATTACCAAAAATTAACGTTAAATTCAGATTAAAGTAAGACAAACAGATTGCAATTGGGCAAAGAAATTTTTTAGAGCAGTGCTTCGTGTACATAGGGTGGTGCCCTCTATGTACACCAATCATAATCCAATTTTTTAACTGTGCATAGGAAACACTACCTTCAAGTTTTGTCACGTGAGATGAACCTAGACATTCATAACCTTTTGGCATAAAAAAATAGAATTAATTCATTTGTAAAGAATTATTTAACTTGCATAATTCTTACATCCTCTTACATGAGGGTCCCGTGCAATAAAAAAGATAAAAAAAATTACCCACCCATCCCCTTGTGAGTATCTGTAGAGTATATGTTATATATAAACGTAGCATTGCTCTAAAAAATAAACTAAAGTTCACCCAATAAAAAGAAAATATTACTCTCAAAAAATTTAGAATTAATTATGCGAGTATTTTTCATCATCTTGTTTTCTTCAATACCATGGGTACGAAAATATACAAAATCGCATAGATCATTTTTACTTGTACCAATAAAAACATTGATGCTTACGTT
Source organism: Fraxinus xanthoxyloides (assembly GCA_903798325.1). Classification (NCBI taxonomy): domain Eukaryota; kingdom Viridiplantae; phylum Streptophyta; class Magnoliopsida; order Lamiales; family Oleaceae; genus Fraxinus; species Fraxinus xanthoxyloides. The sequence continues at coordinate 3,167 of CAIGRL010210046.1, read as the reverse complement.
TAAAAGATAGGATTAAAACCTGCGTACACGAATTTTTCACAGGCAGCTCACACGGAGCACCTGTATGGTGCTTTTTTGACAAGATCCAATGATAATGCGTCAAGTGGAATTTTGTAACAATTCCATGGAAGTTTTTCTATAGCTGTAGCATATAACTCTAAATGATATTATTTTAGGATGCAAGTGAAAAGTAATATTGTCGGTAAACAAAAAGTAACTTTTAAAAATGAAGTTGCCAAAAAGTAACATAGAAGACATGAAATTAATTTACCGTATCAGTGGTGATGTCAAAGAGACTAGATCTCCGGCGCCGACGGCTATGGTTATTCCGGCGGAGGAAGTACTTTTGAGCATGGCTTGCAACCTGTGTGGGCGTACGTGTCTTCACAAAGTTTCTTGAAATACCTCTCCAATCTCCTTTCCCTACTTTCTGCAACCCTAATAAAAATAACCTGTGTTCCTCCTCAGTCCATGGCACTCCTGTTCAATTTTTTCATAATTTAGCAAACAAAAAAATCAATTAGAAACCCGCAATTTAAATAAATAAATTGATCCCATCTCTTTAAATTTTTAAATAAAAAAGTTTAACATAGCATAATTCATTATGAAAACTGTGTACAATTTTGGTGTGTACGTGTGAATAGTGTTTTAAGGTGAAAAATTATATGTTGCTAAAATATAAAAATAATTAACATATAGAGATTGGACTACTCCAACTTTTAAGATACGTAGAACTCTTCACTTAATTTGAGATTAAGCTCAGACGATAATTAGATCCGCGTATAATTCTCAAACGGGTAGTTGAGTTTTGAGGTTGATTCTCTGCCAAATCACGTTAAGATGAAACCAAAAACTCAATTCGCACCTCTTTTCCGTTCGTGACTCCGGCCAGAAGGGTGAACAATATCGTCGGAAGCATAGCCGGCAGCCACATCATTGTTGGAGTCATGGGGTTGCTCATACTGAACCAGGTTATTCATACTAGCACTCTTCCTAAATGATCCTTCCATGACTCTTACTCCAAACAGCATGAATCCTTTGCTCCCGCTGACCTCCGGCGAGTTCTGATCAAAGTTTCCACAGGACGGAGACGCTGCCGCCTCCATTGAGAAATATATTTACGAATACTAGAGGTTGTTCAAATTAAATGGGATTTTAGCCCTTATAAGTTTTTTAGGAGGAAATAGCAAAGAAATGAAAAATCTTTAAGAACCGGACACTTGTGTTCAATTATAACTGGTTTTGTTGACGTACTGTTGCGGGTTATGTGCAGTGCCCAATAAATTTTGTAAGTTTTTGATTGGTTAAGGAAATATTCCAATGACCTCTGAGAAGCACCGTGTGTTGATTCCCATCTCTTAAAGAATCAATGCCATCCACATAATCATGTCCTCTTTTTTATTTTACATTTTTTTTTATTAAACAGTTTTAAGGATAAAAAAAAATTAAAATTTTGTTATCTATCGTTATGGATAAAAATTAACTTTGTGAAAAGATAAGAGATAAAAAAAGATTTGAAAAAATCATCTCTATCTAAGTTAGGAGATAAATTCAATTCGAGCGTGACTTTTATCAACCCCAATTCTGATAAGATTTTCCACTTGGACATTGTTTTCCACTTGGACATTTGACAAGAACAAAGTTAAGTGTACAATATTGGTTGACAACAATAGTTGACGATCATGTATTATCAAAATCATAGCATGTGATGAAGAAAATAGTTTTCTAAAATGGATTAATATGATGATATCAAATAGGATGTTGTCAACTAATGTTGTATATGTAGCATGATTTATTCGACAAATATATGTATAACATTTGACGAGCACCCATAAGATACATAAGAGTTATTTTTCGATTAATATTCTCTAATGAATTTTATAAAAATATTGATTTGAGCACTAATGCTACAACAAGAGAAGTTTCTCAGAATTTCTCGAAATAGCGTTTCAACATTCAGGTGGTTGACACGTTTTATTACAAAAAATCGTATTTTTTTTTTTTAAATTCAATCTTTTGCGAAATATGTCCTAAGGTATTCTATCCACAATTCGTTGCGTGCATAATAAAATGATTATTATAATTTTACTATAGAAGTCCAAATAGCTTATACACGAGTAATAACATGATTATTACAAGTATTAAGTCATAGTTTTGGAATCAAAGATTATGAAGTGTGCATATATCATACCAACAAATGTCTTGTAATCACAGGATTATTTAGTATTCATTGTATTTAATCGAACAACAATTAAATAATAATTTCGATGTGAAAATCAAGAACTGGATGTAGCTAAAATATGAAATTGACGTGTTCATGAATCATATTATTTGGGCATATAAAAAAGGGTGGTGGAAGAAGAGGGTGGCTTATCCACCGTCAAAATGGCATATTCTCCATTTCCCAAACTGCCTTGTCTCTATTACTTTTGTCATCCCTTCTTTAATCACCTTTGGTCGTGGGTTGGATTTGTGAGGATAAGGAGTATTTTGACCCCCCCGACCCCACTTTTACTTTGTTTTTAGTCTACCGTACGTACACTACACATAAATTATGCATTGCGATGATGGATGATAATGGAAGATTACCAAGACTCACAATAGGGGGTCCACTTTTTTTTTTTTTTATTGGAATTTTTTTAATCACACGGGATCCACACGCATGTGAGAGGTTGTTAACCTACATTGTCATCCACTATTGTACAAATGGAATTATCCATTACTCAGATCATTTTCACTCTTCTTCTACAATGAAGTTCTATGATAAAAAAAAAAATGGTTTTCGCTTCAATTATTTGAATGAATGCTTGAATATTCACCTTTTTCTTCAAACTCTGCCTAAATTCTTCACATGTAAACCTGCAAACTCTCTTCTGAAAAGCTTACTTCTCATACACTGGACCTTGTCCCTCTTTCAATGTAGTCTTATTTTTATTTTAAAGAAAAACAATTGAACAACTTTCTTCAAACTCACATCCTTTTTCCCCACCCTTAAACTTCCATCAGGGAGGTCGAGGGAATAGATGGTGGTTGTGAACTGTAAACTATGAGGAATTGGATTTCTTTGAGATATAAAGAAAATAATCTTACTTTGTGGGTATGGAGCGGGACATTACATGGTGAGATGGGATGGAGTATTTTGTCCTCCCCAAAAAAAAAAAAAAAAA
>CAIGRL010210037.1:0-11051 GCA_903798325.1 Fraxinus xanthoxyloides | reverse complement strand
AATTAAATAATAAATATTGCCACAATTACGCATCGATTATATATATTAAAAGTGTTTATATTTAAAGTTGATTGGACCTAGGTTATAACACTTACAGGGGGATGATAATGGTGCATACTGGCCATTGGTGAGGTGGGGTTGTGGATCTAACGCTGTTGACGACATTTTTGTGGTGGTATTACAAAGATTTTTTGATGGTTTTTGATGTGGTGGTGGTAGTGGTGGAATGCGATGCCAGATGTGGTGTAGGTTGCCAGCAATGTTGTATGATCCTGGGGATTTTGGATCTGATTTGTTGGTGGTGTCTAGGTGGCGATTGTGGTGATTTTGTTAGATCTGGTAGAGGCTGTGTGGTTTTTGTTTTGTCGACGTTGGTTGTAGATGTGGCGGTTACGGTAATTTTTGTTGGATTTAGTTTCGATTGATCTAGCGGTGACAATGATAGTTTTGTATTTGAAAATGGTGTTCGAAAGGTGGTGGTTGTTCTGGTGGCGATGATGACGACAATACTGTTGGAGAGAGTGGTGAGGTGGTGATCACAAGTGTTGGTTATAGTCATAAATTATTTGGTTGATTGTGACCGATAAACAATATATGATCAATGAAAAAGATAAATTGTGACCAAAAAATAATGTGTGATCCAAAAAATTGTTAATTTGTGACCGATAATTTGAAAATTTGTGATTGTCTGATAAGTTGTGATTTATAATATTTATGATTTGTGACCGATGAATAAATTGCGAGTTATAAATTGTTTGAATTGTAATCGTAAGATAATTTGACATATACAAAATTTCTGAGTGAAATTTTTTGACTGTCTGATTAGTTGTGACTTATAATATTTATGATTTGTGACTGATAAATAAATTGTGTCGTATAAATTTTTGATTTGTGACCGATGAACAAATTGTGAATTATAAACTTTCGAATTGTGAAAATAAAATAATTTATATCATATAAAATTTCTGATTTGTGATCGAAAAATAATACTTGACTAATTAAATCGTTAATTTGTAACCAAATTGTATAAATTTGTAACCTTAATACATTTAATTAATAAAATAATAAATAAATTTTAATTAATATCTGATTTTTAAAATTTGAAAATTTTGTTCTTAGTTTTGAAATATGTTAAATTTAACATCTTAATTATGAGATTTTCCCTATATCTTTTTGCACATTACTTCGATTTCTACTGTGTACACAAGAACAAAGACCAATAGTTATCATAATTCGTGCATCATTGTCACGTCTCTTTATTTTGTTGATCTTATTATTTAATGCCAACTCAAATGAAGATCATTCTTCATACTTCGTACGGATGGAATTATAGTCATAATTCTAACTATGTGAAGAAATGATAAAATTAAGGAAAATTTGAAGTCGCGGTACCAAACATTCAAAAAAATCGCAGCCCAAGTCCAGATTGACTGCTTTCGTCAGTTTGACCCAAAAAACCATCAGTTGACCTCAAAAATAAAAATTTTAATAATTTTGATCAAATAAGACAAGGTTAAAGTAATTTTATATTTTAATATAAAAAATAAATAAAATCAACAAAATAAAATTCATCTCCTTCAATCTTCCCAATCCCCTCACCCAAAAATCAAATACACTCCCAACAAGTTGTCGGTCGACCACCACCTCATCGTCGACACCAACTGACCATGTCAATCCTTCATTCTTCATATCCCAATAAACCAGCATGAGAAGAGAACCAGCTTAATAAGCTTTATACGTTCACATTCAAATTCAAACTTCAAACGGTAGATCTCTAAATCCCCAATTCACTACCTTCAGATACTCCTAAAAAAAATGCTCCGCAATTCTCTTTCAGAAAGTTTACTGAAGAAAACCCCAAATCACAGAAAAATGGAATCAAGAAAAATGAAGACAAATTTAACTTTATATCTTCCTTTGCCATTACCAAATCCTCCGTCAACTTCAATCTTTAAGGACTTGTCGAATTTCAAAACCCCAAATCAGGCCTTACGAACCGTAGTTTCCAATCTAGTCCTATTTCCAGCAACCCAAGTTCTTCACTGCCTCAAAAAACACCCCCGTCTCCCATTCACGACGCGGCTTGAAAACTACATCTTTGAAATCGAAGATGGCACAGAGATTGAAGGCATTTGAGCTTGAGCAATCCAAGTCGGCCATGAAGGTCCAAATCGAAAAGGAAAACTCACTTCAATCACTTGCAATTAGCAGAATTTGTTGTGGGTGGAGGTGAAGGGATGGGATAGGTTGGGATAATTGACATAGCCCAACCTCAGGGGTCAGGTTAGAGATCTGACCACCGAGCTCGACAACCTTCTCTGGGGCTTCAGTTGTCTTTGTTTATTTGTGCTTATTATTTGATTGATCTACTTGATTGAACTAACTTATAATTATTAATTTATCAACGTGTTTTTATCTTACGTGATTTTAGTTAATTATTTTAAAAAAAATTTAAAAACCAATTCACCCCCATCTTTGTTAGCCAATCTTGGACTTTCAGACATCAGTAAGAAAAACTCCAGAAAAATCACAACAAGTACCAGATAATTTGGTAAATTCCTATGAGCCACCAATTCCGTTCCCATAACAATTGAGGAATGAAAGGATGGAGCAGTAATACAAAAAAATTCTTGAAATGTTTAGAAAGCTCAATATAAACATCTCACTGGCTGATGCACTCTTCCAAATATCGAGCTATGCCAAATTCTTGAAGGACATTCTATCAAATAAATGCAAGTTGGAGGATCTTGAGAAAGTGATGTTGACTGAAGAAGTTAGTGCCAGAATTCAAAAAAAGCTTCCACCAAAACTAAAGAATCTAGGGAGTTTTACTGTGCCCTGTACTATTGGTGAAATCTATTTTGATAAAGCGTTGTGCGATCTTTGTGCCGATATTAATTTAATGCCTGAAACTCGGACTAGGAGAAGCTAAAACAACCACGGTTACATTGCAACTGGTTGACCGATCTTTGACACATCCCAAGGGAATCATAGGAGACATGCTAATCAAGGTGGAAAAATTCATATTCCATGCTGATTTTCTCATATTGGAAATGGAGGAGGACAAAGATGTTCCTCTAATACAAGGTAGACTTTTTTTGCCACGGGCAGAGCATTGATTGATGTTCAGAAGAGGCAACTAATTTTGAGGCTGGGTGAAGAGCATATATCTTTCAACATTTTCGAGGCAATGCATTTTCCTTTAGAGGCAGATAGTTGTGTCCAAATTGATGTCATTGACAAGGTGGTGCATAATACATTTCTACTTCAACATCATTCAGATACGTATGAAGCGTGTATCGTTCATTCTCAATTAACAAATTCAGATTCACTTGAGATTGAGACTTGTGCACGGTTTATGGAAACCAACCTACCATACTTTTGAAAACAGCAATTTGAAGAACTTGGAACATGCACTAAAAAGTTTGTACCATCTATTCAACAACCACCTAAACTGGAGCTCAAGCAATTGCTACCGCATCTCAAATATGCTTATTTGGAAGAATCATGTACTCTCCCGGTGATTATCTCGAACATAATCAGCGAGGTGGATGAAGAAAAACTACTTCGAGTACTCAGGGAGAATAAAACAATAATAGGATGGACCATAGCGGATATTAAAGGGATCAGCCCTTCGTTGTGCATGCATAAGATTCTCATGGAGGAGAATTCTCGACCCAATATGGAGAGTCAGCGGATGTTAAATTCAAATATAAAAGAAGTGGTTCGAGCCGAGGTATTGAAGCTCTTGGATGCGGACATTATCTATCATATATCAGTTAGCGTGTAGATCAGCCCAATTTAAGTTGTACCGAAGAGGGGGGAATGATAGTCGTACCTATTGAGAATAATGAACTTATTCCTACCAGAACAATTACAGGATGGAGGGTTTGCACTGACTACGCAAACTCAATACAGCTATAAGGAAAGATCATTTTCCTCTCTCGTTCATCAATCAAATGTTGGAGAGGTTGGCGGGCCATTCACACTACTATTTTCTCGACGGGTATTTAGGTTAAAATTAGATACCAATAGCGTCGGACGATCAGGAAAAGACCACATTCACATGCCCCTACGGTACCTTTGCTTACTGTAGGATGTCTTTTGGATTATGCAACGCCCCAACTACATTTCAGCGATGCATGATGGATATATTTTTCAACATGGTTGAGAGGTTCATAGAAGTGTTCATGGACGACTTTTCTGTGTTTGGGTTCTCGTTCCATGACTGCTTGAAACACTTGAATTTGGTCTTACAGAGATGTAAAGAAACAAATCTGGTACTGAATTGAGAGAAATGTCATTTTATGGTGCAGGAGGGCATTGTCCTAGGACATCAAGTTTCAACGAAAGGAATTGAAGTGGACATGGCAAAAATCCAAGTTATTGAGAAATTACGGCCGCCAACTTCTACAAGGATGTTTGTAGCTTCGTAGGTCATGCTGGATTTTATAGACGGTTAATCAAGGATTTCTCGAAGATCACTAAGCCATTATGCAATTTGTTGATGGACATCCCATTTACTTCGATGAGTGTTGACAGCTTTTTACACCCTAAATGAGAAGCTTCCTTCAGATCCGTAGTAGTCACATCAGATTGGAAATTACCGTTTGAATTGATGTGTGATGTTAGTGATTACACCGTGGGAGTGGTATGGCGACAACGAAGAAGCAAAATTTTTCATGTGACATACTACACCGGCAAAACTTTGAATGATGCACAGCTAAATCATGCAACCACAGAGAAGGATTTATTGGCGATTGTATATGCATTTGATAAATTTCATCCTTACTTGGTTGGGTCAAAGTTGTTGTCTACACAAATCATGCAGCACTGAAGTATTTGATTATAAAGAAAGACGCCAAGCCGAGATTGATTTGTTGGGTATTACTGATGCAAGAGTTCGATATAGAAATCAGGGATAAAAAGGATAGTGAAAACGTGGTAGCAGATCATCTTCTTGGTTGGAGCTTAGTCAACCATACGAGCTAGTGGATATAAACGAGATTTTTCCTGATAAACAAATCCTCAGTGTGTATATAGGACCGTGGAATGCTGATATTGTCAACTACTTGGCCAAGGCCATTTCCCTACGAGATTATTCAGCTCATCAGAGGAAGAAGTTCTTTGCAGAGTTGAAATACTAATTTTGGGAAGATCCAATTCTCTATAAGCGCGGGGCACATCAGTTATCCGATGATGTGTGCTTGAAGAAGAAGTGCGTCAGATTTTGGAGTATTACCATTCATCAATGTATACGGGACACTTTGGGGGTTCCAAGACAGCAGCAAAGGTCTTACAATCGAGACACCTTTGAATTTGTAAAGAGATGTGATCGTTGTCAACGCACGGGGAATATCTCGAGAAAGAATGAAATGCCCCTGATAAGTATTCTAGAAGTGGAGCTGTTTGACGTCTGGGGTATTGATTTCATGGGACCATTCCTATTTTCATTTTTCAATCAATACATACTTGTGGCGATTGATCGTCTCTAAGTAGGTAGAAGCTGTGGCGTTGCCTACTAATGACACAAAAGTGGTGATTGTATTCCTTAAGAAACACATTTTCACTCATTATGGCACACTTAAGATTCCTTAAGAAATCTTAACCAGCGGGCAAGTTAAGATTTCTAACGGGGAATTAAAGAGAATACTTGAGGTCACAGTGAATTTTTCGAGGAAAGACTTGTCCAAGAAGTTGGACGATACTTTTTGGGCCTACAGAATAGCATTCAAAACATTAATAGGAATGTCATCATACCGCTTAGTATTTGGGAAAGTATGCCATTTACCAGTAGATTTGGAACATCGAGTATAATGGGCACTTCGAAAGTTGAATCTGGATCTGCAAGCAGCGGGTGAACATCGGTTGCTTCAGTTGAATGAGAAGGATGAGTTTCATCAGGAAGCTGAGAATGCAAAAATCTACAAGGAGCGAACCAAGAAGTTTCATGACATGCATATTCAGAGAAGGGAGTTTCTTGTGGGATAGCTAGTGCTGTTGTTCAATTCTCGCCTAGAACTTTTCCCAGGAAAATTGAGGTCAAGGTGGTCCGGTTCATACACTATTACAAAAGTATTCTCACATGGAGATGTGAAAATCACCTATGAGAGTAAGGAACATTTAAGGTCAACGGACAACTTTTAAAGCACTATTGGAGTTGGGACTTCTCGAAAGACAAATCCACCCTTCATCTTAAGCCATCAGAGTGATCTCCACATGGTACAGTCGAGCTATCGACTATAAAATAACGTTGGATGGAAGGCAACCCATTATTTTTACCCTTTTACTTATTTCGCTTTATGCATTTGATTTAGCATTTTTCATTTTTTATGCATTTTTGGTAGTTTTAGGTCATCGTTTGCCTATTTGGATCACAAAGCATCGTTGCATGGTCTTTACTGATTTTGAATGACTTACACATGCCTCACATGGTGTTGAATTCATACTTCAATTATTTGGAATAAAACTCACTCATATCGAGACACAAAGACTATCGAGACACAAAGACACTTTCCTAGGTTATGTAGGGCTAACACTTGATTTCATGGTCGAAAATGATTTTGAATGGGTGGTCACAGCTCATAAGCACCTTGTATAGTTTACAATGTGTTTGGATGACGTTTGGGGGTGTTACGTGCTTCAGGGCAAAAATGATCACAATTGTGTTCTTCGGAATCCACGTTTGTTTTCAAGTTAGAATTGATTTTGGAGCGAGATTCATGGTCTACATGCACACACAGTGATTTGAAATGTGTTTTACCAAGTTTTGGGGGTAGTTAAGCGCCGATTGCATTGGGGGAGAAAATCCGATTTTTCGTGAAAATTGACACAAAATGAGCTTTTACGGGACTGGATATGTCTTTTTCCACATTTTTCGTGCTACACTACTTCATCATGCTCATATACACTTGGTTGGCATGAGAAACGAGCCATTGGGGCCTCGTTGGACATTTTAAAAAAAAAAGATGAAACCCAATTGGTAAGCCATACGGTCGCCCAACCCAAGTCAGGGCCACATTTGGCCCTAACATTTTGATCCATGCGGTCGCATGGTACGTTTTTTTTTATTCTGTCTTTTCTTTTTACTTTGTGCCTTAAGTGTTGTATTAACACTTAACCCCCTCACTTCCTACACCAATCGACCACTACACCGTACACGGTCACGGTCACTACACCACAAGCACCTCACCTCACCACGCCCACACACCACATCCATCTACCCAAGACTCCAACTCCCCCATATCAAAACACTCCAATTCCATCAAAGAATTTCAAGGTATGCTTCACTTTTGCCCTACATGTTAATTCTTTCTTTTTTCCTTAACAGGCTTTTGAAATGATCTATAGAAGAGATGGGGGCTTAGGTAGATGTTGGATTGTGTGGTGTTGAATCACTTTTTTGGCTTGGATTGTCACCATTATGTTGGAAAAATTCTTGTGATAACATGATGAATTCTAAGTGTTCGATGAAATATCTAAGTGCACATTTTCCCTTTTAACGACTCATTTCGACTCTCCACTTGTTTTCCATGTGTTATACAATTCGTTTCATGTTCCTATGCCTTCCCCATTGCAATTACATCCATCGATGTCACCATATGAGACACATGGCTAAGACGTGTCACCTCGTGGCACCTACTTTGCCCCGCCGTTTCCCAACACAAATGACATCTAAATTGCATGAATTTTTGATATGTGCTAGACTACCTTACATACTTTCATATGCTTAGGGAATGCTCTGGAAAACCTTGATTTTTCTCGACGTTGTCCAAGGGTGAATATCCCTAGTTGACCATGGCATTCTTTCACCACTTGTATGACGCGTGCTCAGTTACGGTTGGTAAATCACATGTTGGCATTGCTATGTCTTTGAATACACACCGATATTGATTCCTTATATATTGAAGCAAGTTTGGGGGATTTTGCTTTACCTCTTATAGTTCACATGTTTCATTCGACCCATTTTTCTTCTTTGGACCAATTGTTTTCTTTTCTCTTGTAGGATGCCACCAAAACGCATTTCTAAGGGCAAAGAAAAGGTTGGATCCACTTCTGACACAACTCGCACCTAAACACCTAAAGAGGGTGTGCAGCGTTTTCTAGGTCTCGGGACTCGAATCAAATATGTCGAGGTTGTCTCTTAGTGGAAGCTACTTCAAAAATGGCCATTTAAGTTTGAGGATTTCCTAGGGTATGAATTGCTCACATTTGTACACAACTGTGGTTGGGAAACAGTGGTGGAACGACTGCACTCAATCTACAACGACTTAGTCCGAGAATTCTATGCAAATCTCAATAGTGAGATGGACAAGCCGGGGTCCAAACACCAGTACCAAACATGGGTACGAGGCAAATGGTTGATGTTTACACCGAAAATCATTCACGACTTCTATTAGCTTACTTGGGATAATATAGTCCCCATCCCTGTAGATTTTACATGGCCTGAAGTCGTGGAGGTTTTGTTGGGGCGTGAAAATGCTTGACCCCTACAGATAGATGAATGGTATCAGATTGAACTCACACCGTCCATAGACATCCTATGGCTTTTTATTTGCCATAACAATGAGCGACCTCACACCGGTCCACATTCCCAAATTTGAGGGTCGGTCTTCTTTATCACTTAGCTTGGGGCCAAAAGGTCGATCTCGCCTCCATAATTTATGAACAAATCCATTCAGTGGAAGTCTGGGGCGATCGTCGAAATTCATTGATGTTTCCGAGCCTTATTAGTGACATTTGCAAGCGCTCTGACATTACTATCCCAACAGGGGAACTTCCAGTCGAATCGAGCCTGTTTATCAAATACAACACTTTAGAGGCTCAAGATAGAGCGAGGGTAAAGCATCGGGAAGCTTACAAAAGTGCTAATCAGGGATAGCAACCGGTTGAATAGGGTGATGGGGCTGCAGATATGGATGTACCTCAGGCTACGACACTGCCACAACCACCACCACCACCACCTATTAGGGCCAACACATAGATACTACAGCAGATGTTTTGCCACCATGACAGGCTGCAGCAAAGACATTGAGGGCATATAGCAGGAATTTGGGACGATGCACAAGGACAGGTAGCAGGTGCGGTCTGACATATAGATGACCTGCACTTTCGCATTTGATACCAGTAGATAGTCCCTCGTATCTAGGCAGCATTCGAGACGATTAATGGGTGATTGAGCTTGTATGCAGGCCGAGTGGATGGTCACAGCTCCAAGCGGATGACACATGGAATTACTGGACAGCATTAAGACTGAGGTGAAGAGGCATTCGGGTTTCCTTCAAGAGAATTCAAAGTTGCTTAGGGGACAGACCGTTTTACTTTAGGAGCAGTCAGGGATGATGAGGTAGTTCTTTGTATGACTGGCTCCACCACCGAACGATAGCACTGGGGGACCAAGTTTTCTTCCTCCATCTGTACCATCGCCTCCTTTTTTATAAATGGAGTTTCCTCTCTCCCTTCTTTTGCTTTATATTTGCATTGTCATTCAAATTTGGTGTCTAATCATATCATATGCACATTGAGGGCAATGTTTGTATAAGTTTGGGGGTGGTGGAATTTGTATGACAATCTGAGGAACTCGCTTTGACTTTGCAGTATTCATCGATATTACCGTATGATTTCCTGTTTCTGTGTGCTTGTTTTTCTTTAAAAAAATAAAAAAAATAATAATATTTTTAATTTCAGTTTTTCATTCTTTGCTGAGTATTCTTAGTTTTACGCATTTCTAGTAGTAGTTTAGAATTTTGTGTGCTTGCGTGGGTTTGACAATTCTGCCAACCATGATGATTTCTATTGGGCTATATGTGGACCATGAATGGTAAAAATCGTGCATAATTGAATTGATCAAAACATGTTTATGTGAAATTTGAGTTACTTTGCGCACGATACTCATGTTTGCATATTGGACTAACAAGTTGACCCATTACTTAGAATTAGGTAAACTTAGAAAATTCTGAAAAACTTTTCTTATTATAAACCATGATCAATTTTTAGAATAATTTGGAGGTGATTGAACTGTTGCAATGGAACACTGAGATGATAGGGGTCTGTGTATGATGTTATGTGTGGATTTTCTAAAACCAATTAGAAAGAAACGAAGTGAAACTTTCAAGTTAGGGTGTAGTTTTAGAAAATGAGCGTCTAAAAGAAAGGGGGTATTGTACTAATCATTGAATAAAAAAGACATATGTTCGAGCATGTATAACTCGAGTGATTAAGCCTGCAATGGTTTAAAACTTGGTGCCCTATGGTCATCTGACTTGGGAGTCATCGGCCTAAAGCTCTCTACAGGGGTTATATAGAAAGCAAATGAAATATGTTATATTAAAGAAAAGGAAAAAAATGGTATCTATCTATTAATGAATTACATGCATACTCTTATGTATGAGATACAATGATTAGCCCCCAGACACTTAGTTGATAGGACTATATCTCTAATGCGAGGCAAATAGCTCGATTTAATCTCAAGGGTTGAAGAAATAAAAAATAGGATAACGTCTACTTATTAAAGTGTGAAACTGTAATAGTATGATTCATCTAAACTGAGAGATGGAAAGAAATAGATATAAATGAGTTCAGCCTTAGAATACACCTCGGAATATTTGAGTGAAAAGTATAAGTTTGGAGAATGTATATCTTTCGAGCGATGAGAGCAAAAAATTTGACTACATTGGGTCAGGTTTTGCATATAATATGTGGAGATTGATGCGATTTTTACACAGCTATAATTGTTCATATGGTATGTTACTAAACTCCAATACTGAGACACGATAGATTATTAAGCTATGTTTTATGTAGATTAAGTCACATCTTGTTTGAGGACAAACAAAAATTCAAGTTTGGAAGATTTGATACGTGTGCTTTGCCCACTTATTTAGGCCACAAAATATGAAAAATTGTCGATGTATATGTTGAAATATAGTTTAATTCGATATAATTAGTGTTTGTAGGATTACATTAATGGATGAAACGAAAAGTATGCGAAAGCGAGAGAAAAATGACCAAATTGGAAGAAAATGAAACTTCGGAGACCAAAATACAATTATTCA
>CAIGRL010209999.1:0-11753 GCA_903798325.1 Fraxinus xanthoxyloides | reverse complement strand
TAATTAGTTAAATACCTAATTTTTGCAATTTTTAAACTTGAAACCAGATTTTTGCATAGGTGAAATTTAAAACCTGATTTGTGAACTCTTCCCATATGAATTACACCCAATGGGCTTTTAACTGGGCTTTACGTGGCTTACCAGAAAGGACTTCAATCGAGTTTAATCAATTCTTTTAGTGAGATTATTTTGGGGAAAAATTCATATTTAAGGTTGTAATAATACACAATTTTAAAAATTAATAAATTTATTTTAAAGTTTCAAAAATCAGGCCTTAATTAACATTTATTAATTAGATATATTAAGATCACAATATTATACAATTTATGATTATAGTTATAAATTTTATAAGTCTCAACTTATTTCCCAATCACAGCTATCAAATTTATTGGTTACGTATCATCTCTCGATCACAAATCACAAATTTTTTAGATCACGTTTATTTATCAGTCACAAATTATTAAATTAATAGGTCATGTATTATTTCTCGATCACAATTCATAAATTTCACAGACCATTAGTTATTTTAAGTGAATTGTTTCAATAATTACCCAAATTATATCATGGTCACGGACTACTCACTAAATTTTAAAGAGTTCACAGTGCTCACTGAACTTTGTCCATTTGCACTCCATCCATCACTCTAAAAAATCCGTTACATTATTCATCGATGTGGCTAACGAAAATCTGACGTGCCAAGTTATGGCTGTTAAAAAATGACAACTCAGTGAAACCATTGTTTCATTACTCAACCAACTTACACTTGATCACAGTTCACTCATCAAACTTCGAAATGCTTCTCAATGGTCACTCATCTTTGAAATGTTGCACTCCATTCATCATCCGCTACATTTTGTTCCATTTATTCCCAATGCTCGCACAAAAATTCCACGTGGTAAGTTCAAAATGTTAAAAAAATTGCAACTCAACAAAACTTAACTCATCAAAATCACCATATATGAAACATGACTTCCACGGCCCCATCAATTTATTTAAAACCTAATAAAGCATCTACAACGATTCTTTTAGAAATATCATTTTTCTAATTCGAACGTTTATTGTGCAAAAACTAGGTTTCAATCTGAAACAGAAAACTCTGAAACATAACTTGTTTGGGGACGCTTTATTGGATTTTAAAGAAGTTTATGAGGCGTGGAAGTCGCGTTTCATATATGGTAAACGTTCCAACCAAACAAGTTATGCTTCAGAATTTCAATTTCAGATTGAAACCTATTTTTTTACACAGTAAACGTTTGAATTAGAAAAATTATATTTCTAAAAGAATCACTGGGATGCTTTATCGGGTTTTAAAGAAGTTGACGAGGGCCGTGGAAGTCAATTTTCACATATGGTGATTTTGATGAGTTAAGTTTTGTTGAGTTGTAATTTTTTTTACATTGTTAACTTATCATATGGAATTTTTGTGTGAACATTAGGAATGAAGGGAACAAATTATAGCGGATGATGAATAGAGTGCACATCTCAAAGGCGAGTGAACATTGGAAAACATTTTGAAGTTCGATGAGCAAACTATGACCAAGTGCAAGTTCGATGAATAATGAAACAATGATTTCACCGAGTTGCCATTTTTTTAAGGATCATAACTTGCCTCATCATATTTTCGTTAGCCAAGTCAGCGAATAATGTAACGAATTTTTTAGGGTGATGGACGGAGTGCAGACGGACAAAGTTTAGTGAGCACTGTGAAACACTTTAAAGTTTAATAAGCAGCCTGTGACCACGGTATAAGTTCGGTGATTATTGAAACAATTCAGTTAGTTATTTTACAATCACAATTTATCAAATGAATTGGTCACATATTATTTAACGATCATGTATAAATCACAAATTTTACAGGTCACAACTTATTTTAAAATAAAAAATTATCAAATCAATTAGTCCCAGTGACATTGTGCAGAGCCGCACGCAGCGGTGTCATCACTGTTGCGCGCGACTTCTATGTGCATCACCCGTTGAGTAACGATAATAATGCTACTATGCGACAATGATGTGTAGTGACAATCTCCTGCGATGACGGTCTTAGGGAGAGATATAGAGAGAGAGAAGAGAGAATGGAAAGGAAGAACAGAGAAAATGATTTAGGGTTTGAATGGGGGTGGATGAGAGAGAGTATGAGTATATAAATTAATTGTAATATTATTATTAATGTTAAACCATTAACCCATCACCTGATTTTTATATAAATAAACTCTAAACTTATTTTTGAATTGGATTGAAGTCTGTGTTGATGTAATTTCCACATTATTCTATCAAATAGCCCCATCATAGTCATAAAAAAAGTTTCATAACTATAAATGTTTCAAATTACATTTTTTTGAAAAAAAATTAAAAATTAGATGGTCACATTTATGACATCGATAATTTGTTGTGACATACAATTTAATTAAATAGATCGTGTCACAATAGCATAATTTATGGTCACGATCACATATTTTTTACAAATCACACAATGTCACAAATACAATGACACAATTTATAGATCACAATTAAAATATGTAATCGCAAATCACATATTTTCATAAATTATCCAATTAATTGATCACGATCACTTCACATTTCACCCCATCTCTCCTCATCCCATCCACACCACCTTTGCACCATTCAAATTGTGGTCATCATCACCATCTCAAATCCACAATCCACCACCTTCACCTAAAATCCACACTACCACCACTCCACCAACTTGCACCTCCAACCCGCCGCCAGCACCTCAAATTTACTCCCACCTCATATGCACCACCATCTCCACCTCCAACCCACCACCACATGCACCTTAAATTCACAACTGTCATACTACAATAAATTGTTGTCTTGTTCAGTAGATTGGTGACGATGACATCAACATTATAGAGAGAGAAGCAAAAGCAGCGACGAGAAAAATACATAAGTAGCGGGAGTTATAAAATTTCTCGATAAAATATGAAATAGGGTCTAAGGTTCAAGAGAAATGATAAGTTCACTGCACCAGAAAAATACACAAGTTTAGGAGAAATAAGTCCAAAAGGAACCTTAAGGTCGTTATTTGATAACAAACAATCTCCTAGGATTTATATATATAGAACAGTCTTTCTGAGCGAGAGAATCTATTAAATTTCACATATATATTGGGTCGAACAAGGTAATGGCATGTTCACTGTTTCTAGGTGAGAGAATCTATCAAAATTCACCTATACATAATTTTCTCTCTTGTTTCGTAGCCAATATATTTGTTTTAAGTGTTAAGAACCATAAAGTAAATATTAGAAGGAGTTTAACTAATTCTTAAACATTAAAAGTAAATATAGATGAAAGATTCACTAGCTTAAACGTTGTTCTATCGATCTACCTATAATCCCCTCCATTCTTTAGCAACCACAAAAGTCACATTAGTTTTCGCCTTGGGATTTTGTTTTAGCCTTGGTCTTCAAATCTTCAAGATAATGCTGGTACATATAAGAAACAAACCCCCACATGGCAACTACCATGGCCATAGCCTTCAATCCGTTGAGCTTGTCATGGAGAAAAATCACAGCCAAAATCGGAGCAATAGGCACACCTAAGACACTAATAACATTGGAAAACAATGAAGAAATCTTAAATATAAGCCCTACACATCCAACATTAAAAATCTGCCAAGAAACTGCTGTCCAAAACAAGTTCATAACATATGACACTTTCCCCAATTTAAAACCCTCCATTTCTGAACTCAATTTCCTCCAATCTCCACTTGCAAACAGCCCTATTAGGATTGCAAAAGAAGCAGCCAAAGATTCATAAACCGACATGTCGATTATGGCACGAAGAGTTTCTCTTCTGATGATCTTGCGAAAGACAAGTTGTGTTACAGACAGCATTAGAGCATAACCAGCAGAGGCTGCAAATGTGCATACAAAACCTAGTACGTACTTACCTTTCGAGGTTTTGTTTGACTCCCCACTAGTGTCTGTTTCCAATACAAGGAGGGTGGAAGAGATGGTAAGGAGTACAAGAGAGTTCACAATATAAGGAGTGATTTTTTCTGCATTGAGGAAAAAGGAGAAAAGTGCATTGAATCCCAATTGGCTTGCACAAATTAAACTATAGGTTGTGACTGGAAGATATTGGAGTCCAATTGAGTACATAAGACAAATAAAAGCAAGAAAAATGCCTAGTACAACATAGATTGAAGCTAGGATTAAGGTACTAGGTTGTTTTGTGTTAACTTGTGTATTGTGATCTTTGTCTTTTGAGATGAATAAAAATGGGAAAAGAACTGGAAATCCCACAAGTTGTACTAGTGTAGCCATCCATTTGCTGTTTCCACCATTTTCGAAATATACTCTACCTAAGAGTGTGCCTACTGACTGCCCTCCGAGAACAAATAGGCCGTAGATGGCCATTTTAAGCCACCATTTGTACTGCTTAGGCTTGCCTGACGAGGGTTGACGGTGGCCTCCTGCATTTTCAGGTGAATATTTTGGTTCCTCTTCAGATTTCCAATGACCTGATGAATTAAACAACCCCAAACTTGTTAAAGGCTACGAGAAAATAATAAATCGAATGAAATCGCAGAAAACGAGTGTTTATACTGGTTCATCCTCAACGTGAGATGGTAAATAAGAACCGAACTTATTTATAGAATTTTAACTTCCTAGGTTTTTTTATTAATAGATCAAATTTGGCATGCATGCTGCACCGAGAGAGAGAGAGAGAGAGAGAGAGAGAGAGAGAGAGTTATTGGAAAAAACCGTCTTGTTACTTCATTTTGAGCAATAGACAGAAACCGTCTTCCCAATTAGAAATAACCCAATTAAATTTTTACTCTTATCTAACAATAATTTGACTTGAATACAAAATCTCACCATTAACCTTTATCCCCATTTCTTGAGTTTCTTCCATGGCAATTATCATGAAGACCACAAAGAACGCAGGCAGTTGGCCTAGTTTATAAAGAATTAGGTGTTCAACACCAAAAGTAAATAAGAACCAAACTATATCACTACTCTGACCACGTTTTACGTACTCATAAATAGGAGCCGACGTTTACCTGCTATTGACTTTCTTTTCAAAGGTTGTCGGATTCATCCACTCTTCCCATCAGAGATTGCATGTGGGAGATGGGTTTTGTCCTGTAAGCATATGATAAGTCATCAAAGATTTGTCCGATGAATTGAATTTTCTTCAAATCCATGGATTGGCTTGCCAATCTATTGGCGTACTTTTTTGACCCACGGTATATACTGAGGGAAAGGGCCAAATTTATTTGGCCATACTTATGTGAAGATAGATTATGCCATTTTCTTTTGTATATAACATTTTCTTTCCTTTTAATTTTTTTTGATATTGAGTATTGTCTACGGTCGATTGAAATGATTTGATAAGAGAAATGTGAGATTTTTGTTTATATTATGATTATCGTTCTTCTTTCAAGGGATGATCTCATTTGTCGATCTTTTCACAACCACTAAGATCACATATATTCTCTATTAAGATATTATCACGCAGAATTCGCCATATAGGAATCTCTCACCGTAACATTTAACTAGGAGTCACACCTTCCGACCTCTACATAAATTCATAGATTCATCTTAGGCATATATAATATAGTCTAGCTAGGACATGGCTCTAGTGTTGAGGTTTACTCAAAAAATAGTTAAACAATTAGTTGAAGTAGCTCAATCTCTCTATAAGCTCAAGATCATCATATCTAGATGTAGCTAATTTCGGGTGCTAATATTGTGATCATAGCTTGTTATTAACACCTAAATCTTATTCGCTTACAACTCGCATGCCACGTGTTTGATGATTATTGGCTACTAGTCATTGAATTCAATCAACATTTAGATGACATGACTTGTATTGATTTTTTGCCAATGTTTAGATGCTAAAAAACAAGTGGACGATAACAATAAAGTGTCACCTTCAACTTAAGAAATGTCGAAGCAAGAAAGTGGCGTACAATAATGTGTAACCACTAATGATTCATAAGTCATCTGCACGTTTGACAACCCCATCTTTGGCACCACGTCCATATGTATAATCAATCTGATGCAATCATGATGTAATTATGATATTTTTAAATTATTGTTTTTTATTTAATTAGGTTTGTTTCAATTATTCCCTAAGAGTTTTCCTTTTGATCATTTTTTGAAAGATAAGTTGTGACAGACAATATCACCAGCAGAGGCTGCAAATGTGCATACAAAACGTAGTACTTGCTTACTTTTCAAGGTTTTGTTCGAGCCCCCGTACTGTCATTTTGAAATACAAGGAGGGTCGAGGAAATGGTGAGAACGATGAGAGAGTTTACTATAGGAGTATTTTTTTTGGTCCATGGAGGAAATAGTAGAAAATTGCATCTAATCTCAATTTGCTTTCACCAATTCGATCGAGAGAGGTTGTGATTGGAAGATATTGGAGTCCAATTGAGTACATCATACAAATAAATGCACCAAAAATGTCTAGTAAAATATAGAATGAAACAAGGATTAAGGTACCAGGTTGTTTTGTTCATTTTTGTAGTGTAATTTTTGTGTTTTGAGATGAAAATGAATGGGATAAGAACTGGAAATCCCACATTAGTTAAACGTGCTACCAACCATTTGCAGTTTCAACCTTTTTCATAGTATAATCTACCTAAGAGTGTAGCCATCGACTGTCCTGAGAGAAATAACCCTTAAATAGCCATTTTAAGCAACTTGTATAGTCGAGGCTGATTTCTGATTATCTGTTGAGAAAAAACAAAATGACGTCGAGTATAATAGCGATCATTCTACAGTCTGATTTCAGCAAATAATTCATAGGGAATAACACAAGAGAAAACGCCATGAAAAAAATAAGAGAAATCTTTATTATTTCATTCACCATTCGAAAACAGCCCACAAGCCGGTGTATATAGCTAAAAAATCGTATTTATTGAAATTTTACCAAAAATAGCAAAATCTCAATAGTCATACCAAAAGAAAGTATGTAATCAAAGAAATAATATCCCAAAAATCCAAATCGAGTTCATAATCTCTTTAAAAAAGACAAACGAAATATTATCAAAAAAATGAAAAAAATAACTAAAATTGAGGTTATAGGCGCGATTCTAATAACATGAGCCAAAATTATGACCAAAATACCAAAACATGTAAAAAAAAAAAAAAAAAACTACCACAATTAGGAAAATATTTCGATTACTTGCTATTTTTGTGTTGATTTGCCAACTCATGATACATCAATCCCATCAACGAGCTATCAGAGAACTCGACATCATCTGACTTGAATTCTCCCGCATCACAAACACTTAATTAATGTTAACATAAGAAAATAATATATAACATTGAGCGCTAAAGTAATAACGATACTATGCTTCGTTCTTGATAAATTTGAGATCAACTATGTAAATCTTTTCACCTTTCGATTCGATTTATTACTAGATCTGCGGGGAACCGGCTTATTTTTAGCCAACAATCATTAATTTGAAATGTCAACTGTTTGTCTTTTTCTTTGGCTTCTCTAGTAATTCCCATTTGGTAGACATTAATATACTAAAATTTCTCATTTTTATGGCCTTGCTACCTTCAATAAGAGTTGATGTGTAAACGATGGAAAATAAACTATAAATAAATACATTTTCCAATCTTTCTGTCATAAGCTTTGAGACGTGGTTGTTAAACATGGTACGCAGATAGAATAACATATATTAATATTTCCACATCAATCTAACACGACACGGTGTCACCTTCAAAAACATGTTTGGACGAGCTTATAGATAAGTTGAAATCCACTACTTTTGTGACTCCTATTTATTTACTTTTTAGAAATAACTTTTGAGCATCTGACCAAACAAGCACTTAAGAAATACAAAGCATTAAATTTCTAGGGAAGAGAGACATAAATATGGTTATGAGGAAATCTTTGAAGCAATGAAAGAATCCATCGTGTTTATATCGAATCCACTTGACAGTTGACATCAAATATTGCTGTGGTGATAATTCTCTAAGATAATCGAGAGTCCAGTTGAATGAGTAAATATCCACATCCTAATTTCTACTTGTTCTTAGAAAATGGAACATCGATAACGCGACCTTAACACAATATCTTTATATAAAGACATGAAAATTGCATCCACAGTATTGAAAAAGATTAAGTGCAAAAACCAAAACCTCTGGCACATTATTAACTAAAATCCAGTGCACAAGGCTGCAGTTTGGTACAGATTAAATTGTCCCACAAACAAACAAAATCCTGCTTGCATTTTCATTTACTCGTTAGCAACTTCAATCGTCAGGAGAGGATACAGATTAAGTTTATTAATCTTGGCAGCAAGTATGAAGTCATTTTCAGTGAGTCCACCTGCAAGGGTCAAAATTATCATCCCTTGAAAAAAAAAAATCATCATTCGACGAAATTAGATGTAATCATAACTACAAATCAATCTTGCAAGCCGGACAATTCATTTATACAAATCACAAGTTCTAGTAGCAAAAATAGTGGCCTTACCCACTGCATGCGTCCAAATATCAATTTTTACGTTGTTCCACTCAACAAGATGAAGATCTGGATGATGACCTGCACAAAGACAATTTTTTTTATCGAGAAAACCGAAAAATAAAAATATGCCTTATGTAAGATTCAAAGTGTACCTTGACCAATGGATTTTAAGTACTTTGTACGAGTTAATGTACATGTGATTGATAAAATAAGAGTGCAACCAATTCGTGTGTAAACCTATATGACGAACCAGAATTACCACATTCCCTCACAATAGGGCACATATTCAACTGAGACACTACTGCTTATTGGTTTATAGAGAAACCTTGAGCAGAAATATTAATACAAATTAAATAATTCGTATTATGGGAGGGAGTAGGCCAAGGCATCATCAACTGAATTCGCCCCAGGTTTATATTACAAGTCCACTTGAGATTTTAAGTATTGATGCCAAAATTACTATGAACCCAAGCATCTCCTGCTTACTTCGTCACGATCATGCCATCTATGTCAGATAGGCTTGAAGATTATGGATTAACACGAATACTCTCATAGCCAAGGCCTATATGATCCAAGCCATGGTAATTCACTTCCATCACCATGTATGAGAAATATTATGTGGCGTGAAGCTGTCTCTAGTCAGTGACTAATCATTAGAATAAAAATAGAAGCCAAACATACTGTCAAGATTAGTAATAAGCTAAGCCAAATGTGCTCGTGGTCTGTACTAGGTTCTTATCAGGCAGAACGACTATTAACAGAAAGACTTCAAGGATGTCACTGTGATTAAGGCACAGAGAAGGTAACACTTTAAAGATCCTTCAACAAATCAAATTTTCACTCTAGGCAACCCCTACTCAAGTAGTTCCCTTGGATAAATTGCCAGTTACCGAATGCATGTTGTAAGAAGGGATTGTAACACCAGGCAGGATCAGTAAGTTATTCTAAAATAACCAAGAGAACCAATGTACTAATAAAAGGGCACATTACAAAATCACAAGGGTACTAACTTAATTTCGACTAAAACAACCTAAATAACACATAGGACACTTTCCTGCAGATTGTAGAGCAGCAAATACTGATGCAAAATGAAAGAAGTTGTTGATGGAATACCTTCGGTTTCTGCAAGAGCAGCTATGAGCTGAAAAAACTCCATTCCCCTCATGAAAGTTTTAACTTTCCATGACCTCTGTAGCTTCCATGTACCACCTTCATTCACCAAATTCCACTCAGGAACCTGGATGGTGGAATGCCTATTAAGAAACTCCAAATTTATGCAAAAAGGCAGCAGATATCAAAATTGAGTGCATGCCTGCCGAATCAGATGATGAGCTGCTTCCTCAGTCATAGGCCTCAGTTCCTTTCCGCTGCAAGGTGCACACTTCTTAATTGACAAATCTGACATGGTGAAGAAACCCTGATCAGATATATAATTGCTGACTTGCTACCAAGATCATCAAAATCACAGACTTCTCTCAATAATTTCCCCCTACATCAAGAATGAGATTAGCTATCACAATAGGAAAACGCATTAATTTTCACATAGACAATGTTATTAGCAAGGGATCAAAATTACCAAAATTAATAGCAATTTTTTTTAAAAAAATAAAAATAAAAATAAAACTGTTAAAGTAAGAAAATTAGTGAATATGATGGCAAAGGAAACATATAGCATGACAATACTTTTGTCTCCCGTCAAAACAAGGGTCTTTTAGTTGCCGCAACAAGATAAAAAAAAAAAAACAGGAAAGTAGGAGAAGAAGAAGGGGAAAAGAGGAAATGTGAAGTAATGGAAATAAGGAAAGACTTGTTCTGTAAGTTGTTATTGTAAACATGAGCATGGAATAGGGATTTAACTTTTACGGTGACTGATTTTGGGCCAAAAGTGTGGTACATTTGATCATTACATCCCAGTGCATCTCCAGGATGATCGACTAAGAACTTTATTTTAGTATGAGGGAAAATTAATGGCAGAAAGGGATACAGCCAGCCATCTCGCATTGCAACCTATTAATTTGTCACCATCAGAATAAATGTTTCCATTTATTTTTAATATGTACCAAAATCACAATTGATCAAAATAGCAATTAGCCACCTAATATTAATTAGTCAAAGATTTAACTGCAGCTTGGCCGGTACAGAAGTCCTAATTCCTATAAGAGTGCCTATACTTCTATCACAGAAATAGCTTTAATAGAAAACGAGTGCCTCTATTTAATGACAATCCTCCAAGGCCCCGAAATCAATAGCAAGGAAAAACACGGATACAAATAATCGATCACGTCTACTCAAACTACAAAACTATATGCATGTCTTTGTACATGTTAAGAAATGAAATATATACGCTCAAATTGGCTATCAAGATTGCATTTTTCTCAATAATTAAGTGAAATCGAAGAACAGTACCGTCCATTGCTGCAAAATCTTTGTAATGGCGATTTCAATGGAACCTAAACAGAATCAAAGCAAGCCATCACTAGTAATGCAATTATACACAACAGATACATACATACATACATTGACGACTGACGAGCGTCAACAGAGCGGTGTTGCGTGCTGAGTTGTTAAGTCGCCGCATCAACAGCTATGAACTGAAAATCGTGTTGTGTAACTGGATTCCTCATAAAATCGCGACAAATATACAAGTAAAACGCTTTACGTGAACAAAAACGTATAACATGGGCCAGAGTGAATGGGCCGCTTGAAGAACAAGAGCCCGACTTGGATCCTTTACAATGAGCGAGATTTTTATTTTTATTTTTGGTGGAAACTACATAAAATCAGAATAATAAAAATTCAATTTCAAAAATCAGATATAAACTTTATTTATACAAAAATCAGATATTAATTCAAAATTTTAATACTTCCCAAACCCTAAGGTCATCTTTAATGGAGACCCCATTGCACCAAAATGCACCAAATTTTGGTGATTGGAGCACCATACTTTGCACCATTTTGGATAAATAGTGCAAAGTGAATAGTGTTACGCCATATTTTTTCAAAATGGTGCAAAGTCCAATTTGTCATTTCTTTTAATTTGTCAAAAGTATTTTAGGAGGGTATTTGTGTCAATTTGTTAAATAATTTTTAATATTATTATTATTATTATTATAAAGGATATTATTAATTTTTTTTATAATTAAATCTGGAATATTAAAAATTATAATTACTAAATTAATTAAATAAGAATACAAAAATTTAAAGATGCTCACATTGCACCTCGAAATTCATTAATCGATCATTTGTGGGAACAAACGAATTTCGAGAATTAAATTGCAATGATATTTCAACTTCGT
>CAIGRL010209993.1:0-10376 GCA_903798325.1 Fraxinus xanthoxyloides | reverse complement strand
ATAAAAACAATATTACCAATTCCCTGCAACTACATCCTTTTGACTTGTCTTTATGTCGATCGTCAAATAATCAGATCAGATTAAAATCATCATTTCACCCTTCTAATTATACTATCACTTGAGCTCTCATTTTCTTTAATAATTTTTTTCAGGATGAAATCACAAATTATGATCCAGCGTCATCAAATACTAAGTTCAAATTTAAACTTCTTTACAAAGAAAAATTTAAATAGTCTCATTAAAAATCTAACAAGGTGACGGATTCCGAAAGCGAATGCATTGTCACCTTGATTTCTATTAGATCCTAGTGATTTCTATTAGATCCTAGCATAGTAAGGTATTTGATTGTATAATCGAATCTCACTCATTAGTACATTAAAGAATATCGAGTTCATGAATAGAAATTACTAAATTCAGATAATTATAAGATAGAATATGTATCCCACAAAATGTATTCTCTTATGGGTAATTAGTTATTTATTCCACTTTAGAAAACAAATTTCTATGGCAGCAGTGATTTTTGTTAAATAGATATTAAGGAGATTCTTCTCATCTAATATTTACCCCAACATCTAATATTTACATGCGCATTATGTGAAAAGGGATAATCCATTATCTACAAATGGATTAACCCTTAACTTGTTAATGTCTAACAAAAATATGAAGTCCCCATTTAACAATGAATATCGTATTAAGGGAGATTCTTCTCATCTAATAAAAAACTCTTTTCATAAACAATTTATATATGCAATATAAATATCTTTTATATATTTACCCCAACATCTAGACATAAAAATTTTACACTAATAAAAATCTAATATAATTTGTAGTGCGTGTTTCACTTTGACTAGTTTATTTAAATAAACAAAAAATAAAATAAAAATTGAGAGAGTATTATTTTTAGCTATACGTGTAAATTTTTCTAATTATTCCAATTTTTTAGGTAAAAGTGGAAAACAATAGGTTTTTATATTTGTAAGTGAATAAAATATAGTATTTAAAAATGTTCTCCATATGTGCACAGCCAGTATAACTTTTGGATCATACTACATGTACTGAATTTTTTTATCGAATCTTTTACCTACTATTCACATTGGGGATGGGGGCCATATTGTCGAATTTTAAATACATGCGAGCCCCCACGCATTATGTGAGGGGATAATCCATTATGTACAAATTATGAAATGTAAGACACCTGCGTACGTCTTTTTCATAACGTATTTCCTAATTATGTAAAATTTCTTCAGACGTCAATTACACATGCATACAATAAAATATTCTGTACATAAATTCAAAACTTTTCCCTACTTTTTAACTACATATTCTTAAAAATTCACTATTCAAAACTTTATTTTTGCCAATTAATGACCCCGGGGGGCTAAAATTCGCACCCATATAATTTGGCTATTTTTTACAAAACATTCATCTTGCTTTTCCCGGTCATCAAGTCGGTCGACTCAACTTTTTTCCATGACCCCGACCTCTCACTATGCTTCATTCTTCGTGTTTATTGCTTGAGTAAAGACACCCGATCAACCCGACTTTCTAAAAGTTCTCACCATAGGCCCTTGGCCTAGCTTACAATATGCTAATCAGAATGTTTTATATTAATATTCAATGCTTTTATTTTTGTTGGGTTGTATGTTAAGTGATTCTATATCATAATTTGACATGTTATGTCACTAATTTTATTTATTAAAAAGCAACATACTGTATTTTCAATTAATTAAAAATTTGAACATGTTTTTCACTTTTTTTGCATAAAAAGTTACAAACGTTTGCATCAAAATAAAATGACAAAGTGTAATATTTTACACTTGGCACACAAATATTCATATTTTAAATGCGATGGTTAACACGGTATTTATATCAAAGCCAAACAGAGTCTCAACTCCACCCACTTAGCACGTCTCACATTTGATTAAACAGTTAATACACTCTATACTTAACGAAATGTGTTGAAAATAATGTTTAAATTATTATATGAAATCCCTCTCTATTTGCTAAGAGTCCTTTTTATGAGATTATTCTATTTATTTACATCATTTATCTAAGAAAAGCAAACATATATAAAATTTGTGACTTGGTGAAAGATTTGCTTCCAGTTGTAGATCTAAATACAAAATATGTATTGTCGAGGTTTACATGTTTGTTACACACTACCATTTCAAAGATTTTTGACAAATATTATCCCCAAAAGCCATCACAAACTTTTATAACATTAGTTTGCGACGGATTTTGCGTAAAGTACATTGGAATATTTGTGTCAACCTTGTTACGAAGTTGGGGGTAGAATTTAATTTATTTAAATCAATAAGAATTTTGCGAACAAAATTCATCATAAACTACATCCCAAAATTTTGAACAAAAATGACAACTCTGCAATGGAATAAGGCTTCAAAACACCATGACAAACTTCAATCAACTCTAAAATTCTGTTATGGAATTTCGCAACGGATAAGCCCTAGAAAATTGCAAGATTTTCGAAAATTTCCATTTCAAATTTCATCGCTATGATATAAACAACATCGAACATATCCATTTATTCAAGGCTAAAGAAGATTTCAATATTAGAGAATGTAAACAAGAAACTAAAAAGCACATATCCATTTATTCAACTAACCATTCTCAGTACATAGACAAACTGCAGTACAATTTTTCAAACTGTTTAAACCTCAGAACTCTACACCAGTACCTATGCCAATTCTTCAAACTGCTGATTGACCAACGTTAATCCATCTATGCCGTCCCCCCTTAGATATATAGACATAGCATCACCAGGTACTTTGAATCCAGTTGATCTGTTTCAACAGTTAAAAGAGTTATTTCATATCACGAAAGCATTAAGAATAGCAAATAACATAACATGGAAAGCACAGTTCGTTCTAGTCTTGACAGACAAACTGGACAAACACAAAGAACTTGATTTTGTAAGAGATGACACATTGCAAGGTAAAAGAAATCCCGATGGTGTTCACCGAAAGATATACGACTTTACCGAGCCTCTATCCAAATTATCTGGAGAACAAAAATTGGACAGAATCACGTACATAAAATTTCAGTATCCTCGAGATCAGCTTCAATTAATTTCTCTCCAAACATCATCAGGTAACTAATCGGAGTACAAAATTTAGATATTCTGAAATGTGTGTCAAGGAGAAATTTATTAAATCAACATACTGACCACATTTTCATCTCTGTATTTTTATTTCTTTATTTAAAGATGGTTTCCACTTCTCATCCAGAGTTAATAGAAGTTTTTCTTAATAGTAAGAACCCAACAAACTCGCATGCAAACATCTATATCATGAAATAAACAGTGCACTGGTCGGATACCATGGCATGAAATGAGTTGCAGAAGGTTGACAGTGAAATAAAAATAAAAACCAACTGCATCAGTCAAACATTGTGAGACTGTCGTGCACTTCGCATGGAAGTATTGATCTTAAATCTAATATGTAGCATATATATAATTCAATTTTTTTAACAGCAATATCACTCAATATAAACAACTATAACTGGCAGCATCGAAATAATAAGTGGATGGATCACTATATATTTGAAAATATTTGGTAAGAGGTCAGGTATGGATCAAAATATAGTGACATGACCAACCACCAAGATGTCCATTAAGAATGTAGATAATTTATATTCCTGCTTAATTGGTATATGGGGTCTATGAGGGTTAGAAAGGGGGAAGGATTGACGATAGTACTCAACACAAAAGCACTAAAATATCTGTTACAAATAAAATTAGAAATTAGCTAGTAAATTAAGTAATGCCAAGAACAAGATCTTACATCGATTTAGTATTAGCTCCAGTCACATCCTTGAGGGAGAAAAAACTCGGAGTATACACAACTGCTTCAGAAATAAATCCCATCCTATGAAGTCTGAGAGTCTTCAATTCTACTCTTTTAGGATCATAATATATTATCTGGTTCTCAAGGAATATGAAAAATTTCTCGCAGCAGCTTATCACCTGGAAATAGCAAGAATTCCACCTCCCTAGCGTTGGAAAATTGATAGAGATCAACTTTGACCAAGATTTTTCAACACCGCAACTCTTCATTACCCATATGTCAATCAAATCAACACCAGAAGTAGCAGATAAACATAGACTATCTCCAATAATTCCCATGCTTATTCTACTCGGACAACTAATTGGAGGCAGAGGAAGTGATTTGAAGCACTCACTGCAAAACTCAAATGAGAGTACAAGATCCTTCCCGCTACATCCATCACCAATCCAATGAAGGACCCCATTAAGATAGGTTGGAGACGTTATACTTTGGAAGCTGGGAGCAAATCCAATGTTTCTCCATGATTTGGTCCCAAGGGTATGAATCTCAACCACCCTATAAGGATAGAATGTTGTTCCTTCAATTTGTGATTTAGCATGCTGATTTTTTCCTGGAGACAACACTCTAAGAACCTTATATTGATTAGACTGTTGACAAAATCCAAATCCACAAGACACCATACTCTCATTGGCATTGCTAGGAGCTGGAAGTACTATGTACTCATTTGTGACCGGATTGCATACAATGGTTGGGTTATTATGAGGGCGCTCAGACAAACAAAGTAAGCCGTTACACGAATTCACTATACTGATCTTGTGATTCTCGGAATCCAGGTTAATGGTTCGCTTCCTCTTAGTATTCCCCTCGTGGAAAGCAATCGCTTGAGCGTCAACATTGAGCAAAGGACTCTTCAATTTGGTATCAAGCTTCAGGATTACTTGCTGCCCAGATTCAATCACATCGATTACAGATGGCTCAACAAAGTATAGTATTCTTGAAATTCTTCCAACATCCGAGGGTCGGATTAGAATGCCAGCTTTTGAACGTTCAAAGTGATGCATGGTAAAGTGATGGCTAGAAATTAGATGTTGCCAAGTTTTGCACACGCACTTGCACATTACAATCCCTTTAATGGACAGATGCAGCAGAATTTCTACAATGATGAGCTCCGGTAGATCCATTATGGATGCTCTTGAACTTCTACGTGTTGTAACGCCCATTATTAGGTGAAATCTGGAGAAGAAACAGAAAATAGAAATATTAGCAACAATCACAGTTATTTTACAGCATAAAGTAAAAGCATATATTCTTTCATGCACAGTCTACTTGCTATAACCACAATCTATGTAAAGATAATAAACTAAAGAAAAACACATGTATTTGCTATAACCAAAGAAGCAAATAGACAGAAAAACAAAAAAACAAAAAAAAAATGAAGGGGATGAAATGGAAATGATACATTAACTTGAAACTTTCATCTGCAGTTAGGTTGTTTTTTCCTACTCCGCACCGTGTGTTTTTCCCCGAGTAACCAAAGACAAAGGTTTTTTTGAATATTTTCCTTACTTTCATCACCAAAATCATATAAAACAGGGCCTTCTTGTTGATTTCAATAATATACTGTGGAAACAAACAATTGAGGAATAAAGATTTCCTCTTAATAAATTAAAAGTAAATGGATATTCTATTACAGAAAAAGAGAAACCCTAACCTATTTGTATACTGGATATGCAAAGGTCAAGAAATAAGGCTAAAGGGGAAAAGATAGTATTTCATTTCTTGTTCTATTTTTTTGGTTTTCAACAAATTCTATGAAAATATTTAACAACTACAGTATTCAAGAACAAAACACTCACTTTAAACTCCACCTAGTTATGCAAATTTACAGAAGGAAACACCAAAATGATGTGAGAAATAAAAGAATAATAAACTCAAATCCAACGAGAAGAAAAAATCTGACCAAAAATGTCGCTGTTCCCGTAGAGATTTATCACTAATGAGTTGTCGGATCTTGATCTTAACCACACAGATTTCAAGCCGAATGAGTTGTGCACTTGCTATCCAAATTTCACGACGATCAGAACTTGGACCTTAAAGATATAGACATTTGATCGAAATCTGCTAAGCTGCCTTTTCTTCTCTGTTTTCCTTCTGGTGCCTTTTGATCTCTCTATTTTTTGCTCACCGACCACCGAACGTGAAACAAATAGGGATTGAATCAATTTTAATCATATTTGCTATGTTAGTCCCTCAAACTAGGATAATACCAAAATTTGAACTTACACATTAGTCTCTCGAGTGTTGGAATAAATACCAAAATGCCCATGTCTTTAATGAGTTTAAACGTTCACCAAGCTTTGGTTCCTACTACATGTGATGGACCCCAACAAATATGTTAAGTTTATGACATCTGACACACTTGACAAAGAACCAATAATCACCAAATTTTAAAGAGCTAGAAAGGAGTATGAGAAAAGAGAGAGAAGAGGGACAAAGAGAGGATCAAGAAAATAAGAAAGAAATAGTATTTTTATTCAAAATCAAAGGGTGAAATTAATAAAAAAAACTTGCATTTCTTTACAAGGGTCCAATCAAGTCTAATTTAAGAAGATATAACTAAAGAAATAAAATAAAATATTAGGAAATCTTTAAAATAAACCTTAATTGCTTTTCCAAATTAATTGTACAACCTTGGCAAGTTTGTTGCAAAATATTTATTATGATCTCAATCGTTCTCCCCCAGCGGGGAAAACTTGACTCTGGATATATAGACCACAACATATTATCCAAGGGGACAATCTTCTTCCATATCAAATATAAAAGAGCTCCTAATGGAAACATAGTGTATGCGTTTCCTAAGACATATCAATTGGCTCCATAGAAACCCAAGGAGCAAAGTAGATGGGTAAGCAAAATAAATAATTGCAATATCGGTGGCTCTAATATGCCCAATAAGGAACAATTCAGCTAAAAACTTTCATTTACTTTGCTTCCTTCTAAAATTTGATTGTTTAGACACATAAAGACAGTTTATTCATTGTGATAGACACACTTTGAATATGTTGATATCAAGAGTTCAATATCAACACTTGGTTAAGATAAAAGATCGACCTACTTGAAGTATGAACTTTTAGTGTATCTCGTCAGCGTCGAGTTCTCTCAACCATCGAGAAATGATGGGAATAAAATATAGTTAATTATATTAGTTTATTATAGTTTTCTGGTTAAAAAAAAAAAAGGTTATTATTTAATATGTTTTCTAGTTTGACAAAATTAGGGTTTATTTACTTTGTTTCTTTCTCAAATTAGGATTGTTTAGACTCTATACAGAGAGGGTTTATTCATTGTAATAGATACACTTCGATATATGAAATAAATAAATATCCTCTTGTCTTAAATTCTTCCTCTTCTCTTTCTCCTTCTTTCCTCAATATTCTTCTTGTTTGTTGCATTCTATGTTAACGTGTGATGAATATTTCACATTATTTCAACAAAAAATAATATATATTATACAACTATAAGTCAATTTCTAGTAGATATTTTCTACAGCCAACTTCCTCCTCCAGAACAACATAGGGGCGTCAATTACAAGTTTCAACAGTAATAGATGTGTCAGATGCTAAACACAATACATTTAATTAACAGCAGAAGTCACTTTAAACCTAGTGGAAAAGGTAGAAAAATGTAACTAACAAAAACAAAAAAAGACTAATCATCATCATTGCAAATGTTTGTCTAAAATTCAAAAACCGGAAAACATGCATTCTTGTCAACCTAGCCAATCAATGTCAAAAAAAATTGTCAAAAAAATTGTAAAAATCTAAGTTCATTAATTCTCATCATCCTCATCAAAGATTGGTGCAGATGACGAGAATTTCAAAACATGCATTCTCGGTAGCCTCGCCAAACTAATCATCGTTGGAACAAATTTTTAATGAACTGATTGGATATCATAGCATGAAACAAGTTGCATATGGCTAACACTAAAATAGAAGTAAAAACTAACTCGCATTAGTTAGATGTGTAAATATATATTGTACAATTCAAAGTTTATCTTTTGAGTTTTATGTCAATTTAATACGTAGAATTTCCAAAGGCGTGATTAGACTATTTTCATGAATATCCACATTATAGTTTTTCAATTAAGAATAAGGGTCCGTTTGATTGCAAGAGTGGAAAATGGGTGAAAAGAAAATGAATTCCAGAGAAAGTAATTGCCTAGAACGTGTTTTTCAGGGAATTGTTAATTAAGTACGTTTGATTGGTATAATTTTCCACCCGGAAAATTTTTAAATTTTGGATATTTTTGTGTTCGTTTGGCTTTGTTTTACATGGAAATTGTACATTAAAGTCATAATTTTTTTTGGTTATGAAATTTGTTTCCATCACCAAAAAGTTAAAAAAAAAAAAAATTTCCTAAAAAATCATTTTTTCCATCAAAGTTTAGCATTCGTTTGGCTTTGTTTTACATGGAAATTGTCCATTAAAGTGATTTTTTTTTTACAATTGGTTATGAAATTTGTTTCTATTGCAAATAAAAAAAAAAAAAGTGAGATTTCGATTTTCCCACCTTTTTTAGGTGGGAAAATCATTTCACTTCACGCCTAGAAAATGATGCGTGAGGTGAAAACTTTTCCCACAATTGGCAGGGAAAATTTTGGACATCAAATACTACCAAAGATGGAAAATTAAATTTGAATTCCATTTTCCATGGAAAATCCATGCTATCAAACGGGGCCTAAAATTCACGAATTTTGCATTTATTATTCTGAAATGTATGTGCTTGACTTTCTTAAAAGCTATGTAAAGCCTTCATTTGTAAGATAAACATATAACTCAAATGAGTACCTTCTTCTCTTGAGTGTTCTTCTGAACTTGCTACTATAAGTACGCCCTTAGCCGTGGTCTAGCGGCTGTTAAATCCTGGATGTTGGCTATCAACACCCTCTTGCACCTGATTAAGTATCCAGTTAGGGAAACAGTCCTAAGGAAAAACATTTATCATGCTTCATCCGTCAATTTTGAGCTAAGTTATTACTAAATTCGTTATCGAGACACAAATTAATTCTACATCTTTTGTAAGTATTGGGCACTTGCATTTTAATTTCTTCTCATGTGCATATATTATGATTTTTCTAACATCTATCACTGAATATCAATGACTAGAACTTGTGGCTTCCAAAAATAAACGGATGAATCACTGTATACATATTTCCTTTAACTCTTATAGTGAAAATCTCTGGTAGAAGGTCATGTTTTCATATGAATATCAAAATATAGTCAAGTGACTGACAGAACTCTGTCTGATTGATTTGCAGGAATGAAAACTGCATATAAAGAGGTTCAGATATGAGCCAATTAAAGAAGAATAATTCGGTAGTTGTGAACCTTGGAATTATATTGATATAGTTTACTAAATGTAAAGACATAATGAGTTGAAGTAGAAATGGAATTACAACGGAACAAAATGAATTACATTGAAATATTGAGCATTAGAGAGGCTGGTCATTCCCTCAACATACTCTCAATTTCTCAATGATCCACACAGAATTCCCCTCCCACTTTTTGTATAATTGGTGCCTGGCCGTATTCTATAAAATTCCCCAAATACCCCCCTCCCAATTTTAACTGACCAAATGGAAGCCTAAAATTACCTCACCCCAAAAATTCATTCTCCTCAAGGTGATAATTGGGGAATTTACATATTTTAGATTACTGAACAACCGCGATACCTTGCAACAGCCCCCAGCCACAGACAAAGCGGAATGTAGCCACCTCACAAAGTGGGCTCTGAATCAATCTACTACCAATAGTACAGTATCTATGAGAACTCCCTAGACGGTTGCGTCCACCCACAGAATTCCTAAATTCTGAACCAGGCAGATCCTAATAGAATTGTAGGTTGCCTCACAATGAAACAAGTCAATGACATCTTGCTGAGAGATCTTCCCATGTGGTTT
Organism: Fraxinus xanthoxyloides; assembly: GCA_903798325.1. Classification (NCBI taxonomy): domain Eukaryota; kingdom Viridiplantae; phylum Streptophyta; class Magnoliopsida; order Lamiales; family Oleaceae; genus Fraxinus; species Fraxinus xanthoxyloides. The sequence goes on along the minus strand of CAIGRL010209993.1, from coordinate 613 downwards.
AGTTGTCTTTGGCATCGTTAACCATCCACTAAATTAATTGAAAGTTCCACAGTCTCAATTTTGCCGGCCCCTGTATGTACTTCTATCCTTAACTCATCCAAATTGTCGCTTGCCAAGAACACTTGATACTCTTTACTTTGGCAATTATGACCCACCGAAACTTTTCTCATCACAACAAAAGCATAAACCCTTTTCCATCTTCAAAAGAAGCTCTGAAACAGTGAGTCTCTCGAAGGTTGAAGGAGTTCGCAAATCTATAATTTTGGGGACCACTGGTGCGAATTTTAGGGCCAGGAAGACCTGAGTTTGGACCATGTACAGAGGATTTTTCAAGTGTTTGTACCTGAATTAGATTGAGGCACTGGATTTACCAATGGGCTCTTTCCATGCACCGGACCGTCGTGAATTGGGCTTGAGCCGACATAAGCTTGTTCTAACAGCATTGAAGTTGGCAGGTTTGAGTTATGAGAATGATTTGGAGGCTTTTAATAGGAATGGGTTGGAAATCCCACGGGCCTGTTAAAGAAAATTACTGTGGTCATCCATCACTGGGCTGATCCATGATATGACCCAGTCCACAGAATACCCCCCCCCCCCCCCCCCCCCCCCCCCC
>CAIGRL010209964.1:0-11323 GCA_903798325.1 Fraxinus xanthoxyloides | reverse complement strand
CATTCCACTATTTTAACAAAATTTGCAAATTTTGGTGATCGTCGAGTTTGATGGGCAGTGGTGGCACAATTTAATAGAAGGCGTTATTTACTTTTGCAAATTAATCATTTTGAATATTATCGTTAACTTTGTCATTTCTGTAATTTCAAACTTGAGATTTAATGTTTCATTGATTATTCTAAAGAAATTTAAAAGAGTTTTATTGCCGACGAGTTTCACGATAATAAATGTGTGATTTTTAAATTTAGTTTTTCCGCAAATCTTTTATTTAATTGAGAAAAATGAGAATGACGTGGCACTTCGAGTTCACGAAACTCGAGGTGTTACAGCTAGTCCTATTTGAATTGTGTTATCTAATGATAAAAAGTTAGACAGAGTTATCTTTATATCTAATTCGGAGTATTGCATTTTCAATTGTGATGCAATTAGTATCTTCAACATCCCCTTTGCATCTTTATTTCCATCATGGTGGATCTAAATTGAAATTATGCTCCAATTGGAAGATCTATATCCACTTTTTGTCTCTTGTCGATAATATACATCTTTTCTTATATATATTTTTCGTTGAAAAATGCAATTTGCATCTCATCATTGAAGAAGTTTTCAGCTATTTTTGGATATCAAAATCTCTATTTTACACCACCATTAAAGATGCTCTTACTCATAGAATTTATCCATCTCATTGTAGTTATATAATCAAAAGGAATTAATTCAAGATTATAAGATAAGCAAATTAACTATTTTGTAAATATTTGATAAAATACAGAATGCACGTATTTCCTTGGAAATATATTAATATACGTACACATTCTTGCAACATAAGAAATCTATAATATATTTAATATCACATCAAGAGAGAATCATTTTTTGGATGATTCTAACACAACTGTACTTCAATTATTTGAATAATACATTATTTTATGTTTTTTAATAGATATATTCAATTTATTTAACCATTTAGTTACCAACAATGTGAAAATACGAAGTTCAACCCAAACTACACCTAAAGGGGGGTGAATAGGTGATTATGCGGAATTTAAAAACTTAATAATTAAATAAAAACAAGTCACTATTAATTATCTTTAGATGATTAAGCATACAATTCAATTTTCCTATATTAAATTACTGCAATTATGAAAGTAATAAAATAACACAGAATTGATCACTGAGAAACCCCAACTGGATAAAAACTCTGAGCGCTTTGTCAGTCAACAATTTGCTATAAACGATTTATAACTTACAGTCCATCAGACTAGACGACAATACGTAATATCTGACTTCCTGACTGTAATTCCAACAGCTCTCCTAGATTTTGTGCTCCTGCACCAATTCCCACCAAGAACAGATCACAATATGAATAATAAAGGTTGAAAGCTAATTTGTGAGGAGGATGTGAAGACTGTATGAATTTTCAATGTTCAACCTTAGAAAAATTGTTCTGGGCGTTTGTTATTTATAGGTTAGGTTTTGGAATTGAGTGGGTCGGACAAAAAAGCCTTAAAAATGCAAATTAAAACTTTCTGGATGACACTGTCGCTCGAGCGAGGGATGAGCGATAGGCGAACGATGCAGTTTCTATTTTTGACGCTCGAGCCAAACCTTAGCGATAGTCTAGCGAAATTCCACCTCGTTTTTTCTTCTTTTCCATTCCCGAACCCTAAACCTAATATAACATAACCTTCACTAATTGCACATTACTCCTTGACTTTTACAATATAATAATTTTAGTCATTTTGGTTACAGATTTGTCAATTACATTAAATAACTAACAAGCTTCCCATTTGGCATTCCGTGACGAAACTAAATCTAAAGTCAAGGCATTAGTGAAATAAAATTACAGACTCAAAGATCGATACAACCAATAATTGTCTTGATCGAATTCTACTTTTTATTTATCAAACATATGTCCTGAAATAGACAACTCAAATACCAATATAAAATGTATGTGAAATGGTATTAAATGTAAAAGCAATTCAAGCAGTTCACAGTGTAAAAGTGATTGAAGCAGATAATAACTCATAATATATCTTTTCAGTTTCATATCATAAGCTAAATTAAGACCTAATATCAATACAACCCAACATACCAAATGAAATATTAATACTACAAAACATCAAAACTTAATCTAGCAATACTAAAATTATATCATATAATGTCGTTTGAGTCAAAAAATTTATATATCATGTTAAAACAAAACATCATGTTAATCAATTAAGTGTCCTGCAATTAAGTGTCCTTAATTTCTACTCCTCGTTTTTGTCACAAAATGACAAGGGACTAATAAATAACAAACAATAACCCAACAATGCAAGTGTTAACAGGCATAAGTATAACCAATGAACAATAAACCTTTCCACACATTTGACTTAAATTAATCATGGAGTAAATTTTATAAATGACGCATATGTGTAAAGTGTCATAAATCCTCTGGTAGTAAGACTCCAAAACTTAATTTTGTGAGAAAGGACTTGCAAAATATCACTGACAATAAGGATATACTTCTACTTATGAAAGTCAAACCAAGAAAAGTACATTAGAACCTATAAATTGAAGCTCATTTGGTATTGATAATTTCTTTTCTCCCCCTAACGTCTAGCATATTTTTTTCTTCACAACTTTAAATATTTTAAGCTCATAATTATTTTTTAAATCTTAAGTGCATGTCTTCTCCATTAAGCTACTAAAATGATCCATGTGGCGAGCTTTAGTCCGTTGACACTAAGTACCAGGTTATGAGAAACCTCGCAAACTTAATTGCTCAAGTCAAATAGGCTTCGAAGAGGAGCATGAGATATTATTTTTCTCGAGAATAAACTTAAGTTTATGTCTAATAAATAAGGTCAATTCATGTTCAAAGTCATCCAACTGACATGTGACTGTCATACCAAATCCCACATATGCAGTAGAGTTCCACTAACAATATCATAGTATGTGTAATGCAGATGATATATGAAGACACATATACTAAGTACTCCATAAATAATCTAAGCCAATAATTTAAGAGCATGATCAATCTCACGACCTTACATGTCACTCTTTTTAACCCAAACATTCTTAAAAATAGAAGTGATCCTAGTTAACTGAGTTATTATCTCAGTTAAATTGCTAACTTGACTAGCGAGAAAGTTAACCTTGCTAGAGAAATCTTAAATTTTACTTCTAGTCACGAGTTTATGACACTTAGGTCTTATGTATCCTAGAACGTCACTATGGTGACGGGAATAAACATGGATTCAAACCTGCTCGGAGGTTGTTGCCGATATGTAGGACAATTGACCCTGCGTTGTCTAGTCGGTCTAGATCCTAAGCCATTTTTGTCCTTTGGTTCAGGATACACAATTTTTCAAACTTTGTTAGTGGTCGAGACAAATGTGGTCTTAGATGTACTAGCAGTAGCATTACCATTTTGAACATAACCTAAACCATGCTTATTTTCAGTAGACTTGTTCATTCCCAACAAATTGTCAATTTTCTGCGTGCAACTCATGAAGGATTGGAGTTGAGTATTAGATTTTTCAAGATCACTTGTTAAGGATTTAGCTTTAGCTTCCAAGTTCTCATTAATAAGTTTCAACTCACTCAGATTTTTGGTAGAGTCTTGAAGGTCACCTATGAGTTTTTCTCTCTCTCTTTCAATATCATTTACCTTTTTTAGTACAGCTTTATTGACCTTCTTTATTTTAAGACTTTCCCCAAATAGTTCACGATAAGATTTGTGAATATCAGGTTTTTCCTCAAATTTCTTACTATGTACATCATTTTCAATCTTTTCACTTTCCTTAGTAGATGCAATCGTAACTATAGATGAAGGCCAAAACATTTGTTCATTCTCACCACTAGAGGTACCACTCTGAGCACTCGAATCTGATTCACTATCGCTTAAGGTCACTGCTAATGCCTTACGTCTTTCTTTATTTAACCTTGACACTCATGGCATCTAACAGATTGAGTTTTCTTATTGGAAATCTTAGAATTATTCTTCTCACATCTATCTTTCGAGAATTTATTAGGGACTTCGTTTTTCCATTCTTGAGGCTTTCTCATATGCCTCATCACCTTCTGAAATTTTTGAACGAAGTAAACTATTTTGTCGTCCCTAAGCGTCTCATCATCAGTATACTCACTTTCTTCTTTTCTAGCAGTGTTCATGGCTATGGATTTAATATTTTTAGGTTGAGAAATGATGAGTTCATATGTTTGAAGGGGTCATACGAGTTCTTCTATCTTAACAGCATCTAAGTCCTTACTTTCTTCAATCTCAATGACTTTAGGTCTAAACCTTTCAGGTAGGGATCTAAGGACTTTTTTAACGATCTTGGACTCAGGAATCTTTTCACCCAAGTTAAAACTCGAATTAATTATGTCATTTACCTTCGCATAGAATTTATCAAACGATTCATCGTCCTTCATTCTAATTTTTTCAAATCTAGAGGTTAACATCTGTAGGTTATAATTTTTCACAGTTTTAATTCCCTCATGTGTGGTTTCTAAAATGTCCTAAATTTCTTTAGCAGTCTCACACATCGAAACTCTCCTAAACTCTTCAGCAGACACATCTATGAACAGGGCATGAATGTCTTTACTGTTCCAGTTACACTCAGCTAAGTCATCTTTATTCCGAAGTGAAATATCAGTGGGTGTAACTATACCATCAACACTAGTCGAAGGTGCAGTCCACCTATTTTGAACACTAATTCAAATATACTCATACAAATCTTTAAGAAAGGCTCTCATTCGAACTTTTCAATAAGCATAATTGTTTTCGCCAAAAAATGGAGGCATAGACAAGGACTAACTCATCTAGAATTAAATAAGAGTCAGGAATCGAAAGAAGTCTCTGATACCAATTGAAAATAAGAAGTTCGACCCAAACTACACCAAGAAGGGGGTGAATAGGTGATCACACGAAATTTAGAAACTTAATAATTAACTAGCTTTAAGTTACTATTAATTATCTATATATGATTAAGCTTACAATTCAATTTTTCCTATGTTGAATTACCGCAATTATGAAAGCAATAAAATAACACAAAATTGATCACGTAGAAACCCCAACTTAGTAAAAATTTCGGGCGCTTTGTCAGTCAACAATTCAGTATAAACGTTTTATAACTTACAGTCCATCAGACTACACGATGACACGTACTATCTAACCTCAAGATCGCAATTCCAACAGTTCTCCTAGATTTTGTGCTCATGCACCAACTCCCAACTGCGTTTTCCAAAGCTCTCCTAGATTTCAACAACTCCTAACTTTGTAAAATCGTCTATTGCCTGTGTTAAACGAAGAACACTGCGTTCGTCAACGACTGGAACTCTAGTACCTTCCCTTGATCTTCAGAAACTCTGACACATATAAAGGAACCTGTAGGTTGGTATTTGGATTTAGAATATGATATTTTCCCCGCCAAAAATAGATCATAATATGAATAATGAAGGTTAAAAGCTAATTTGTGAAGAGGATGTAAAGACTGTATGAATTTTCAATGTTCAACCTTAGAAAAATCGTTTTGTGGTGTTTGGTATTTATAGGTTAGATTTTGGAATTGAATGAGCCGGACAAAAAGCCTTAGAAATGCAAATTAAAATTTTCCAGATGACATTGTCACTCGAACAAAGGCAAGACGACAGGCGGGCGATGCAGTTTCTATTTCTAACACTTGAGCCAAACGTTGGCGATAATCTAGCAAAATTCCACGCCCTTTTTTCGTTCTTTTCCATTCTCAAACCCTAAACCTAATATAACACAACTTTCACTAATTGCACATTACTAAGGACTTTTATAACATATTAATTTTAGTCATTTTTGTTCACAGATTTACCAATTACATTAAATATCTAACACAATGAACATGTACATTTGACATATTCATTTCACATGTGTGCTTTCATTAATATATGAATTTTCTATTATTAGTTTTCAATTTATTATCATTCATCTTCATTTATGCATTTCGGTGTCTTTAATTCTAATTATAAGTTAATTAGATTTCCACATTCAAGAATGTATTTCATTATTCGATTCCATATATACTAATTAACATTCAATTTTACTTAATTGAAAATTAAATAAATGACTTAACATTCATTGTCATACTTATATTCCATGATATTAATTCTAAATTAATTAGCATTCACTTATATTCAAATATTACTTTTACATCACTTATAAAATATTTCATAATAACGTATAGCGCACGTTCAACGTTGACTAGTTATTCTAAAAATTATGGTCTGATCTTTTATTTCCATTACTGAATCAACAAAAAGGTTTGAAATTTTCACTAAACAATGAGTCATGTCTGGTATTTTTTGACATAATTTGTATTGTAGATCACTAGTAGTATACAAGTTGCATGATCGAATCAACAGAAGGGATTGAAGATTTCACTAACTAAATACTAAACATATGTAAATAAAATGATTTATTTTTGAATGAATAATGAAAATTAAACCCAAAACATGCAATAAAAATATACAAATATCATACAGTCGACCTTACACTATCAGATATAACAAAATATGCGAGCTCTCATTTACTCAAAATTTATTAGAAATATAAGTTAGTTGCTATTGATGTAGAGCTTCGATTAAATTATTGATGACCACCACTAATCCCAATTACAAGATAAGGATGTTTAAAATAAGCAGGTTTTAAAGCATTTGACATTAACACAACATAGATGAAGATTTAATTTAAAGATTGAGAAACAAATAGAGAAACAAATAAAGCTCATTATAAATGCACGTTGTCTAAGCTTAAAAGGTTTATAATCAATAATAAATATGGAGAAAAATGCACTTATAGACATGATCGAACAAAATTATTCCGGTGAAACCCGCAAGCTTACGTGATCGTTGTACAAGTAATAAGATTTGTGAATTAAGAGTATCGTTCCCACGAGAAATAAGGTCTAATTTTTAGTTCAATAGCTACTATTAAATTCGAAGTGTGGTAATATTGAAAGAGATGGTTTATGTGTTTTCTATACCAATCCTAAACTAACAAAACAAATAAAGTATTTATTTAATATGTGTTTGTTTGTATTGTTGTGAGTCCCCCTATTATTATTTAATTCAATTCTTAAAATAGTAAATTCATGCATTCAAGACAATCGATAATTCACAGTTATTCAATATATTTTTTTCAAAACATACTAAACATATGTTTAACACGACCCGGTCACATTCCTAGTCCGAATTCTTATGAAAAACATGCATTGATTCATATGATTTATCACACATGATTGCACATGCTATAGATATTATTCATAATACCTATTGTCAATGGTTGATTTTACCGCGTTCTAGACTTATTGTGAGTATTGCTATACTACAAAAAGTAATTTACTATTTAATTAGTGATCAAGCAATCAAATAATTCAATGGGAATATAAAATCAATCAAGAAATACTAAACTAATTGTCTCGAATTAAAATAAATAAGCAATAGGGTTCATTGTTCATCCACTACAATGAAAAATTTAGCCTAACATTCTAATAATTAAATTATACAAAAATAATTGGAAAAATATCACCCAAAAATAAGAAAGATGGAAGAAGTAGGAAAAATCTACGTTCTTGGCTCAAATATTCAAACTGGGCTATGAATCTTCAAAATCCTTGTATGATTCGCCTTGAATTGATATATAGACTTGTTTTTCGCCTCCAAAATATGTAGAATATGATGAGATTTAGGTTCAATGGAGGTCTCCCCACGTTTTGGTAAAGTTTGGTATTTAAAGGATGTCAAAAAGACTGTATTGAATTGTTACTAAAACAAAAATAAGGAAATTTGATTTTTTTCCTTTTAACCTTGAGGCGCGCACTTAGTACAACCTAAGGCATGCGCCTTGGGTGTTTGGGCAGCCTCACGCGAGGCTTTTTTGGTCTGGGGGGGGCGCCTTGCCCAATTTTAGGCAGCTAAACAGCTTTCAGCAATTTTGTCATAACTTTCTCTCCCGATATCCTATTGGGGTAATTCAAAATGCATTGAAAAGTTAACTCGAAGGGCTACATATCTTCCAACAATATCAGTTTTCCCATTCGAACATTTCCTATGCCAAAATTGGGTCTCAATATGAGCCTGAAAATCCGGAGCATAGCTTTTTTCGGCTGGAACTTGATATGTGATAGTACTCAGACTATATTTCATCAATTTGGCTTCTTTCATCATTCAATTGATGTCTAACACTCTCAAATCTTCATCTTGAGGTTCGACGTAACTTTGAGTATTTGCATTTCAATTCTCGAATTTTGTATTTGATACAATTGAGCCATTTTCCGCTATCTTCGCATTCTTTTCTTCAATTCTTCATCAAATATATAACACAAATTAGGTAGTATTTTATCTAGAGACACTAAAATATCATCGTTTAGGACTTAGAATAAGCGTAGAAACTACACTTATCAAAAATCGTTGAAGCCCCTTATTTTTTTTCTGAAAAAAACATATTTTTTTACTAGATTTTGATAAATATTGTTGAAATATATGTTTATAAAGTTTGTAAAAGTTATGAATCACAAAAAAATGTGTGATTATATTAAATTATTATTAACTTTGACTCAGCTTTTTATCATTTTTTTTAATGATTCAAGTATTCAATTTTCGCCCCGATTGATCACGAGTTACAACCTTCCTCCCTTGTTAGTCACCCGAGTAAATTGGATGCGATCATAACTTATACATACTTGGTCCGAACATTCAGGAAGAGATTTTCCTCTCTATCGACGTGCAGACAGGACCCAGAGGGGTGACAGAGTGCACTGTGATCTTGTCTCCACAAGATATCTACCTTCCAACATAAATATTGTCTTCTAGCTACTACATGGATTCGAACCTTCGACGCTCTGTAAAGAACTCTCGTACTTTACCACTAAGCCATGTCCATTGGGGCTACTTTTTTAGCTGAACCAAATATTGAATTAATAAAAAAAGTGAATATAGGATTTATTACACTTGTTTTTCAAGGTATCATATCATATATTTGCGCAAAAGCATGGGATTGAAAATGTACTCGTGTGGAATGGGTGCATACTAGTTTCTTCTGGCATAAGAAATTCTTCTAGTAACTACGAGTATAATATTTTCAATAAATATGAAGTATGGACAGCATTTTAGCGTCTCCAAGTCACCTTATTCGTTTGATCTTTATATGTACCAAATTGCTCTTTTCAGTTTAATGGATGTGATATCATATTAAAATTTGAAATCCCATAATAAATGGTTAATAGTGTTAAAGAGAAATATCTCAAAACCTTAGGTATTGGTTATAATTTCAATATGCGGGATTAATCCGTTAACAAAATGGATCTATGAGAAGGTTTATAATAAATACCAAAATGTTGGCTTGTATAAACAATTGTAACAACTTACTTTTGAGTTAGTTCAACGAAAATATCAAGGGGACCGTTACTTCTCAAGTTCAATTACGAAAGTACTTTTATATCCATCGGTGCGTCAAAAAATTATAATTTACTATAAAATAGTGCGTCCCAAGGTATGTATAGTTAAAAAAAAAAAATAAAAAAAATAAGGGCAAAAAATGTGAAATCTACTGTGTGAATTAAAATAAAGTGAGACCAAATTATAAGAAAATATAAATTTTTGACAAAAAAAAATTCAGGATCATCATTAGGACCATAGGTATAAATCATACAAGGAAAATCCAGTGAGTCAAGGAGAAACTTTTAAAACATAACAAGTTGAAATGTCGAGAGACACTTATTTATTAATCAAGATTAGAAAACCATTCAACAAAACATAAACATCAATTGCAAAAATAAAAGAAATCAACATAAAGAATTTTTTCGGCCGTAGCCCTAGAGGTTCGGCGACCGCTTCTAATGCATAATCCTCTGTTGAGCATCCATTGTAAATGAATAAAACTCGGTTGCACTATAAAGCCAAAAAATGGCAGCCAAGATACAAAAATGTTCGAGATATTACAAGAAACAAGTCACATAGACTTATCTATGGAGATTCACACAAATCAGAATATTCTCCAACTAAATCTTGCACCAAACCCCTTCTATTGGACACAGGTGTATACAGCCCACAAGAATCACTCAGATTCCCTTCTCTGAACACTCAATACAAGACTCGATCTCAACTATTACAGATTTATCTTAACAGTTTCATCAAGTATGATGAACCCTACATCACGAAGAAAAGGGTTACCCAGAAAGAGTGAGACGAGAAAACAGAAAACTCGAAGAAATGAAGACCAACCGTTTAGCCAAGTAGGTTTATCACATTAGCAGCTTCTAGAACTTCATCCAATGGTCACCAGAATACCAAGTGTCTCAATCCAGTTAGTTTCACCCACTTAAAGAGTTGTCAAAGTGGAAACACGATTTGCACTCAAATTTTGGAAGCACACTTTCAGCTTCAGTCATGGTTCAGGGTTCGAATCATAACAATCTCCACCTTGCTTCCAGAAATTTGGCAATAGTACAGCCAGGAGCTTCACCAGCAGTTCATAATTTCATTTGCTCCATGTGCCTGTATAATCAAAGTAGAGAGTCNTCGAAGAAATGAAGACCAACCGTTTAGCCAAGTAGGTTTATCACATTAGCAGCTTCTAGAACTTCATCCAATGGTCACCAGAATACCAAGTGTCTCAATCCAGTTAGTTTCACCCACTTAAAGAGTTGTCAAAGTGGAAACACGATTTGCACTCAAATTTTGGAAGCACACTTTCAGCTTCAGTCATGGTTCAGGGTTCGAATCATAACAATCTCCACCTTGCTTCCAGAAATTTGGCAATAGTACAGCCAGGAGCTTCACCAGCAGTTCATAATTTCATTTGCTCCATGTGCCTGTATAATCAAAGTAGAGAGTCAACAGATAATGCCTTCAAACAGTTTAAAATTTTGTTTAAAGGTATCACTTTTATTCCCATGTCAGCTGGATTGTTTAAGTTGGCTATCTTTTCAATCTTAAGTAATCCTTTTGAAACATCTCTTATAAAATGGTATTTAACGTCGATGTGTTTCATTCTATCATGAAACATTGGATTTTTATTCAAGTAAATAGCACTCTGATTATCAGAAAATAGAATGGGTTTAGTGTCAACAAAACCAAGTTCATTCAAAAGTCCATTCAACCAGATGCCTTCTTTAATGGCATCAGTGGCAGCAATATATTCTGTCTCAGTGGATGATAGAGCAACTATCTTTTGCAGTTGAGATTTCTAGCTTATAACAATACCACATAAAGCAAAGAAATAAGATGAAGTAAATCTCCTATTATCTCTATCTCCAGCAAAGTTAGAGTCTGTATAGCCTCTTAAAATTACCCCCTCTTTGTTCATTTTAAACAT
>CAIGRL010209947.1:0-19059 GCA_903798325.1 Fraxinus xanthoxyloides | reverse complement strand
GTATAAATTGCACAAGTTTTAAATACATTATAAAAAATTATAGATTTATAACGAATTAAAAAAAAAACACGGGCCCGACTCGACCTGATAAAGCTCGGGCCTAGTCTCTTTTTTTTTTGGCCAAGCTTTTGCTTAGCTCGGTTCGGCCCAAAAATGTCCAGACATGTTTTGTTCGAGCCGAACTCGAGATTTTAATTTCAACTCGTGACTCGGCTCGACGGGACTCGTTGACATGACTAATAAGACATATCTTATTATATAAACAGACCCTCCGTGGTCTAATGAAATTACCTTTTGCTTGTTTGCAAACACATGCCAAAGGCGAGTTAATTATATCAAGTTCTTTCCTTTATTTTGTTTGGACAAACGGATTATACTCAATTCTGCTAGATTATGGACAGGTCAAATCATGTATTGATCCTATCAAGCTTGAAGATTGAAAGAAACAAATAAGCTAAAAAGACTTATCCATTGAAGAATTGGAAGCCAAAATAAGGGGAGGAGCAAAAGGATCATCATAACCAAGAAGGAAATAAGCCAAAAGAGTTTGAATTCAAGGAATTAACTCGTCGTTTTCGTATTAAAGCAACGTGCAATATTGAGCTTAACAGAAGTAGTAGACAGAGAATGAAAGCTAGTGGTACATTGCCATTGTTAACAAAATTTGTTTTGAGAACATATTCAACAACTGCAGGGTCTGCAGTGTAGACTTCACTGTTGTTAAGGTAAAGCAATCTGAAAGTCATATTTTTTTGCGTCAATTCAGTCATGCAATCGTGCAACCTGCGGAAATTAAGCAGCTGATGCAACACTGTTCCAGCAATTGGATAGTATTTTTTCTTCTCCTTCATTGATGATCCTAAGATCTTCTTGACTGCACATATTGCCAGAATTGCAGCAAGAATTGAGATCAACAAGGGGTTATTCAGGGTGTTCGTGTCCATGGCAGTCCTCTCTTTGTATTGTAGTAATAAGTTTCATAGATATATATATTCCACTGTCCAGCCGTTGGAGAGGAAAAACTCTGTGTGTGGGGACCCAACCGTTGACTCAAAAATGTATGGATTTCCTTGTCCGTCAAACTCTCTTCTTCAAAGTCCAACCTGTAGTGAGAAAATTGCATTTTTGGTCCTTAACATAAAGTCTTTTAAGTTTGGTGCCTAATTTTTAAGGCGAAACATTTTGCTATTCAAGCTTTCTTTAACATTATTATTATTTTTTTTTCCGTAGAAATCAGCAACCGCTACCCGTGAGTGCGCACTAGATAAATCTCGCTCTATGTGCAGTAGCCCGCAAACTACACAGGAGAGATAAACCGCACTAGGTAAGCCCGATGCGACGTGCTCGACCGAGAAAGTGTTGGAAGGAGATTCGAACCTGTGACTTTCGATTTCCATGTTCACCTGCTCCACCAACTCGACCACTCCCGAAGGGGTTCTTTCTTTAACATTATTGACTATTAGTTTCAATGGTCAAGTTTTATTTATAATGTTATATGCAAAGCATTTGAAGGTAATAGCAACTAGTAAAAAAAAAACATATGCATCTTCTCCTCCACTTTATCTTCAACGCTTGTCCCCCAATCCTTTTTCCAACCATCTCAACCCCACAACTGCATTGCATGAACGCAATCCATTACAACTTTCGTGCATCACCATGCACCTCAGCCCTGACACTCGTCCCTTTAGCCTTCCAGTCTGCTTCTTTTTCTATTTATTCCACTATTTTCTCATTTTAGTTTTGTTGCTTCAATTTGAAATAAAGGTAAATTGTCTTTAAAAAATAAATAAATAAAATTGAGGCACGTTCCTAGAAGGACTTCATGACAATTTATGATATTCTTTGTATGATTTTCATCTATGGGACTAATTCTGCAATTATAAGCAAAGATCGAGAACTAAATTGCTTCTTCTTTTAAAGAATACAGACCAATTTGCTACCTTAATAATAAGTTTGAGAGAAGTGATACAATTATCCCTTTAGACCGTTTCCAGCATTTTAACAAACATCTAAAGGAATTTTAAAATAGAGGGTCAATTTTTTACGCAACCGGAATTGCACTCTCTAGAGTCTAGATTCATTCATTATTTTTCTACAATTATTATTCATCATTTTCCCTCTTTTTGGATTTTATTACTTCCTTCTTTTTTATTTTATTACTTTCCTATTTTTTACTTTGCAAAATTAATAAAAAATTGTGCAATAATAAATGGAGTATTGTATGGAGTGGATTTGGCTGAGTCAAATCCACTTTTTATTTTAATTTTTGAAGATAATATTATATTGAAAACCACAAAATGAGATTTGAGTCTCTAAAATAAAGAAATAGAAAATTAGGTTAATATTGAAGAAACCCTTAAAAGTAACAAATACTAAGCTTAAAAAGTTTATTAAAAAAGTTTAAAACAAATTATATTTTTGTTAAACTTATAAATAAGTGAGTAACTTGCATTACCAGTTTTTTTTAAGAAAAAAATCTTAAAATTAAAAAGTGTAACTTAGCCCATGGCCATGTTTGACATCCTTAAAATTTAAAAAACGTAGTTTTGAATAATATTTTTCTTTAAAAAAATGTGTGGTCAAAAAGTAAAGAAAAAATTTGAATTACGTGTAAAATATTTTATTGTATGAATGTGTGGTTGAAATAAGTATGAAAAATAAATTAAAGTAAAGTAAATGTTGTCGAACATGGAGTTAACGTGTTTTCTGATAAAAAGTCACCTAAAGTAGATTTCTACTTATTTCTAAACTTAGATTAAACATAAATTTGTAGTACATACAGTTTAATCCTTATAGTTTTTCGAAATTTATGTTTCTTAATTTTAAATTGACTCACAAAGTCTATTGGCAATGCTAAAAGATAAATTTTCCTTTTTCCTTCTACTTATGTGTAGGTGTTTATAAATAATAATTTAATCAAATCACCTTTTATCTTCACGTTTTGTAAAATCCACATGTACTACTCACTTTTTATCGCGCTTCTAGAATACAACGTCAGTTGTTGGAAAGTAATAGATGGTTTGTGGCACTCAGGTGATAACTTGTTTGGGGGCGAAAAATGGAAAAATGACAAGACTTGAAGTACCACTAGAAATAAATTATACCACTAGAAATAAATTATTTTCTCTGCAAATCGTAATTTGAATTCCGTGAGAAACAAGCACCTGGATATCTTTCACATGATTTTACACAACTGGGCACTATTTAAGACTTATTCGTGTTATTCTATTTCGTCGGGTTAGACTGTTAGTTAAGCTTACGCTATCTATTTTGAAACAAAACATATTATCTTAGACTAATAAAAAATGTATAAAGAAAAGTTTAGGAAAAGAATAGGAGCGTGTGATGTGTTCAAAAGTTAGTTTTCTAAAAAGTACGTTAGAAAATCATATTAAGCAAAATAAGTAAATTAAAAGTAAGATTGATTTACTTCAGACAAAATTAAACATGCTCTTGCCTCTTGGTGTAGAGCCTACCCCTCAACGAGTTTTTTGGTAAAATTCTATTCATATTTCTCGATTCTACCTCGTCTCAATGGTAATTGACCATGCCAATAGCTTCATCCCTTGTGTGGTGTACAACATGATTGTGTTGTATAATGTTAAATGCGCTATTTGAATTTCGCATGCCTATACATAACCCTGATGAGAAGGCATTTGATACTAAAGGAAATGATAAAATTTAAAAAAAACCTATAAATTTTGAGAAACCTGTAAACTTTGTTTTCAGAAGCATGTTGAGGTTGAAGAACAATTGCTGACCTCAAAGACGCAGTTAATTTCTCATATCTTTTAGCCCGAAAAACACCATTTTCGAGCCATATTTCCAGTCAGAATCCCGCGGAATCCCCTTCCCAAATTCACGTTGCCCTTCCCATTGCAAAGCACGAGTAGTTACTTCACACCATCTCTTTTCTCTATTCTGTAACCATTCTCTAAAATGATGTCTCTGTTTTAACTCTTGCAATCCTGCAGTTCCAGATGAACGACTCCTAAGCAAATCCTCCTCATATATTAAAAATTGACTTATCAACGGCTGCTTTCATCAATCAGTGTACAATTGTCACAGGCTATCAATTACACAGATTAACCACGAACTGAGGAAAACTTCCATTATAACTTATCTTCATCCCATCGTCAAATTCATTATCTACTGATTATGGGATGAAAATATTCAAAATTGGTTTCTCTCTTCATCTCATGACTTAATACCACCAATACACTCTTTATGGCCTCCCCCACTGGCACATCAGATGATCCTTTCACGAAGAATTCATGGACAATTCCATCAACTTCAATCATGCTGCATCCCGGAACTGATTTCCTAAACTCTGTGTCTTTCATCAAAGCTCTTATTCTCTTCAGGTCATCAAATCTACAATCTTTGGCATACACGTCAAACATATTGTTATAAAAAGCATGGTTTTGAGGTTCCAAATGAATCATGTTTTGAGCAATCTTTTCTCCTAGCTCGACCTTTTCTTTGCTCCAAGTAGTGCACCTCAAACGAAAACATCTGGCTCCATGGGCATACCTCTGATAAGCTCTTCAGCCTCAACAAACTGTCCACCTCGGGCTAGAATATCAACCATTCAAGCATAATGTTGCACTTGCAGCTCAATACACAAACACGCCTCATCCTTTCGAAACACCAGCAACCTTTCTCCACCAAGCCCGAGTGAGTACAGGCAGAAAATAACCCAACAAACGTTACAGAATTAGGCCTTACACCAACTGCTTCCATATTTTCAAAGAGCTTAAAGGCTTCATTCCCATGCCCATGAAGTGAAAGTGTTGAAATCATAGATGTCCATTCCATAACATCCTTCTTAGGCATCCCATTGAAAACCTCAAACTGCTATTTCAACACACCTGCACTTCCCTTGCATGTGCACCAAGGCCGTTCCAATCACCATATCACATTCCATCTGGCTTCTCAAGTAACTATGCAACCACCTTCCATGATCACCTGCACCAAGAGAAGCACGTGCAGAAAGTACACTAGGTACCATAATTTTATCTGGCCTAACCGTATCCCTATCATCACTGAAAATCTGCATTTCTTGGAAAAACCTAAAGCCTCCTTTGGCCTACCCCCTTGAACAAATCCCGTGATCATTGGATTCCAGGTAATGTCTTTCCTCGCCTTCATTTCCTTAAACAAATCTAATGCCACATAAAGCTCTCCACTTCACAAATACCCCACGATCATCGAATTCCAAGAAACATCCCTATTTAACATTTCATCGAACACCCTCCTCGCATCCCCAAAACCCCACACTTCTAGTACACACTTATCAAAGCATTTCGCACATAGAAATGATATCATACAATTAGTACCCTTTGATGGCAGGAGGATAACCAACAAACACACAAGTTTTGGCTCTTGGATGGAATTTGGTTCTGTGTGAGGGTAAAGTAGAAGCAAAACAACAAAGATTCTCAGGTAATTATAATCAAATGGAAAATTGTAAAGAGAAGAGAAAGGTGTTCTGTTGATCAAAAATACAGCTGTGAGTATACACTCTCCCCTGAATTTGCTGGAAACTTGGGATTGAAAGAAAAAAACACAAGCAACATTAAGGAGATGTTGGTGTTTTCTTTCCACCACAAAGTTCTGTTCAGGCCTTTCCACACAAGAGAATTGATGTATAATCCCTTTAGCATTAAACAGATCTGTGAACTGAAATTCTTGAGTATTATCTGATCCGAATCTTTTAACCACTTTATGAAACTGACAATTAATGTAAGAAATCTGGGAACAATGAATTTTGCATCAGACTTGTTTCATTAGGTATACCTATGTGAACCTCGTGCAATCATCAATCAACGTTAAAAAAGTATCTCAACCAGCATGTGTAGGGACATTATAGGGGCCCCAAATCACAATGAACTAGATCCAATGAAGCCTGAGTTAAATGATTGTTTGATAAAGCCTCCTTTGCTTAGCTAAGGGACATACGGAACATGGATCAGATATCATTTCTCAATTGGTCTTTCAACAAACTCAACCTCGTGAATGATAAATGGCCTAGTCTATGATGCCAAGTATGACTAGTAACATTTCTAATCATTGAATGAAAAGGATTACAATTATATCCAAAAACATTACATTTATTTGATACTAGATCAAGTGAACTTGCATAAAGAACATAAAGATCTTCAATCCTCTCACCCCTGTCAGTCATCTTCAAAGTGTGCAGGTCCTGAATCACACATGAATCAGTGAGAAATATGATGCTTAGGGAAGACTTTCTGGTTAAGGAACTAACTGATAGCAAGTTGAATTTGAATTGAGGTACAAACAGAACATCTTCAAGCATTAATTCAGGAGATAAATTTACATTTCCAATAAATTGAACGGGGATTTGTTCATGGTTAGTCAGTGTGACAAATGCATTCTGAATCGGTTTCATGGTGTTAAAGTTGGAAATATTTGAGCAGATGTGACTTATAGCACTAGAGTCCACCACCCAACATCTAGATGAATTGAACTTGGG
Organism: Fraxinus xanthoxyloides; assembly: GCA_903798325.1. NCBI lineage: Eukaryota > Viridiplantae > Streptophyta > Magnoliopsida > Lamiales > Oleaceae > Fraxinus > Fraxinus xanthoxyloides. The sequence goes on along the minus strand of CAIGRL010209947.1, from coordinate 12,560 downwards.
ATTAACAGATATGGAAAGACAAGTACCTGATAGGTGACCAGAGTTGGCATCTGGCCCTGTATCTGCTTTAGCCACGGTGAGATGAGTGCTTAACATACTCATCAGTTGTTGATACTGAACAGGATTCAATGTTTGCATAAAATTCCCAATATTGCTCTGCTTTTGATCTGGAACATATTCAGAAACCATATTAGTGATGACTTGCTTGACTGCTTGAATTGTTTAGATGTTAACTCCAGCTCTTTGCCTTGGTTTGTATCCTCGAGGAAATCCATGTAACTTGTAACACTTGTCCACCATACGACCAGTATAACCACAGTAGGTACAAATAGGTCTGTCCTTCTGAGATTTGCTATATGATTGACCTGCAACTGGCTTTCTAGCCTCATTCTTAACGTAAAATGCCATTGAATCGTTGACTCCAGTATCAACATTCAAAGTTAAATTTCCTTTAATTTTCTTCCTGTACAACCAGTGCAAACACTTTGTTAAAGGGGGGAATAGGGTCCATCAATAGCAGCTGACCCCTTACTTGAGCAAATGATTCACGTAAACCCATCAAGAACGACATAACATCCTCCATTTGGTGATGTACAGCCAATTTCTTACTTCCTCAACATGTACATTTTCCACAGGAGCATATGGGCCTATAGTTACTAAACTCTTCCCATATGGTTTTCAGCTTAGTGAAGTAAACACCAACAGACATTTGCCCCTGAGTAAGGTTTTTGCGTGGACCATTTTTCTACTGATATCTCTCTCTGAGGTCTATCCAGATATCATGTGCAGAATCAGACTACATCACGCTTGCAGATATTTCTTTAGAAACTGAATTGAGGATCCATGAAATCACCATATTGTTGTTACGGATTCATGAACTGTACGACTCACCAGCAGCATCAGTACACTGGATTGTTCCATCAATGAATCCTAACTTGTTTTTCGCCGACAAATCTATCAACATAACACGGCTCCAGGAGGCATAATTTTCTCTTTTTAAAGGTTGTGAAACCAACACAAGTCCTGGGTTGTCTGAATGGTGGAGAGAATATGGATTTGATCCATTATCGACGACTGAATTGCTCATTGAAGATGAGGAATTATGGACTGATTGGTTTGGGGCATCAATGGCCATCGTTAATCAATGTCCTCAGATCAAATTGCAATGATCATTGAGGCTAATAAAATCGCAACATTAAACCTTCTGATACCATATTGAAGAAAAGAATAGTATGGAGAAGAAGAAAGAGGACATTTCTTATTCATTGAAAGATACATCACGGTGGTATATATAAATACAATGAGCTAACAACTGATTACAGTGGATTGACAGCTACAAATGTAACTAACTCTACCATCTATCAACTGTAATTGCGAGCTGTACTTTGGCGCCAGAGCTTGAGGTCTATTAACCCATTAAGACATCAACCCGCTTTGCACATTCCTTTAACACAAAAGGGAATGTAATACCATCAGGAGTCAGATTGTTAAACATCAATTATATACAAAATCAAGGACTCAAACAAAAAGGGGTCCTTTATCGACGAATTTGCTCTGATCATGGTACTTAATACAAAAAGACTTGGCTTGGCAATGCATCTGAATATTTTGTCCGCATACTAGAGACTTTCTGATGATTCGTGGACTGCACAGAGAAAGAGGAGGAGGCGAGAGATGAGAAAATATGATAAATTTGTGGATGTAATAATGTGGATTCGATCATTCTTGGTTCAAATTGGTTTATTGGCGGGAGTTCTTTGATGATACTGGTCTTAGTTTTGAGTCTGCGATATTTTCCCAAAAAAATTAAATTGTCAATTGGTTGGTTTGATCTGAAAAGTGAAATAGTTTTAATCAAATTTGTGATATTTTTCTTTCCGTTTTAAATGAATTGGCTCGAAAATAAACTGAAAATCCATACAAATCGAACCGTATTCATCCCTAACATTTATCTATTTACTATCAGAAAGTGTTTTGATGGTCAAAATTAAATGAGATTTATCTTGAGAGTTTTATCTTATGTTCCAACAAAATAATTACTTTCACTTTTAAGATAGAAAAATTACATTTCTAGTTGTCTAAAAAAAAGCTTGTTTATTTACATTAAACCATAGCACCATACTCAAAAAAGATAATTAGCAGCCTTACCAAAATAAAATCCAATGGAATACGGTTTGTTATTACAATAATACTTGGGTCATCCATCAAAAGTAAACCGATAATATAAAAATGAATTGACGTTGAATAACACATTAAGCTGTGATTACAACACCAAAAGCTTGAAACAAAACGAAAAAAATAATACATTACATAACCTAAATACTTTTCTTTGTCGTCACAAAATTAATATGCATGTTTCAACATTCAACATGCAAGTTAAATGGGTCATGGGTTTTTCACCAATTGCGACCTCTTCCTCCTCTAGGAGCTCCGGAAAACCTATCATTTCGCCTATCAGAAAACCCGCCTCTGCCTCCTCTGCCTCCACCAAACCTACCATCTCTCCTATCAGAAAAGCCACCACGTCCACCTCCAAATCGTCCACCTCTTGACTCTCTCTCTTGCAAAGGTGGCAATGTTTTCACTACCTCTAAGCTTATGCCAGCAGCATTTTCCTGGCCTGCAACTCCGCAAAATGGTTCATTCATTAGATCACGTGCAAGCCTAGGTTGCTTAGAATTGTTTGAAAACTTAATAAATTTAATAGTAAATTTGTAATGCTCGAAAATTCATCAATTGGACAGCACACACATTCCAAATTCCACCAGAACTAACCTGTAAGGAATGTGTCCAAGTCTTCAGCGGTGACATCAAAAACTGCGCCCTTTCCATCAGCTGTTAAAGCAAGACCCTTAATGGACTCAACCTTCTCTTCAGGTAAAAACCTCCGCAAAATCCCAAAAGCAAAGCTGGGACATCATGGTAAAGCAATAAATAAGATTTTGACATTGATTCAATGCATAATCCCTTTACTTGTCCATCATTTCCGGTGCAAGATGTGAAAGAGAGACATGATGGTATGGACTAATATGGTGAACTCAACTCATATTGGGTTCACATGATGGAAAATGATAAATAACATTGTAATGCATCCACATGAAAACCTTTTTCAATATGTTGAAACACTAAGAGCATGTTTGGGTGGCTTACTTTAATATCTTATGTAATAAGCAACCCCAAACATGCTCCTCTAAGTCAAATGGATATATAGAAGAGTTCTGAGCACTCACGATGGTGTATAGATGGGCTTTTCACACTGAAGGAGAACTGTAACAGAGTTTTCCATAGAACTGAGAAGTGATCGACTCTTTATTTCAGTATAGCCCTGCATAACAAATGGTGAACCTGACAAGTCAATTATAGAACCAAAAGGTGGTTCACCACCAAAACAGACACAAGGTAATAGAACCTACAGCAGCCTTAGCAAGTGCTTTTGCAAGTAGTTCAGTTGGTGATAAGGTAGATGTGTTCAGGAGTTCTTCAGCAGCGGCCTTGAAGACCGGGATGACACTACAAAATTTCAAGTATATATGAATGTCTGTCCTGAGTTACAACACATACTAGTAATTAAGGTAAACGTCAAAAGGAAGTTACCTATCAGAGATCTCATTAATTTTTTCAGCTGCTTCTGCTCCAGCAGCTTTAGCTATATCAGCAGGCTGTGGAGCAGATACGTGCTCAAACTTCACGCCGGATTCTCTTTCTATCCGAGAAAAATTTGACTTTCTTGGATCATAAAGCATTACAGCAACACCAGTTTTCCCTGGAGAAAGTGGGAAGATGATGTCTTAAAAACAATGAAACTCCAACCATTATAAGGATCATATTCAAGAGATCGTATTTTATCCCCAACTCACCCGCTCTCCCAGTTCGTCCAGACCGATGTATATATGCCTCTACATCACGCGGTGGCTCGCACTACATAGGAATACACATATTTAGTTCACACATTTAAGCAAGTTACAACATGCATGCTACCAGCATGATAAGAAAGCTCATAGATTTAGTAACATGGAACAAACCTGAATAATCAACTGGACATCGTCAATATCCAATCCACGTGCTGCCACATTTGTGGCCACAAGTGTTAAAAATTTTCCTGACCTGAATCCAGCAAGTGTTACCTGACAGCATCGTAGCAAAAACTTTAACAAGTGATCATCGTGGCGAGATTTAAAGATTTAATTTGTTAAGATTTGTCTACGTTGGAGTCATATAAGAAAAATAATGTTCAACTCGATCACTAGAAACTTATCATTAAACCAAGCAATATACTTCAACTTGTATTAACTTTTAATGTTTAAGAGGTAACTGATTCCACAGGCAATTTTTCTTTCATAGAGACATGTCTATAAATTGATACAAAAAACAAGTAACATTTTTTAACATAAGAAAATATAAGAAATTTTTACCTCACGAGTAGCCTGTTGTATGTCCCCATGCAAAGCCCGTGCTCCGGGCAACACTCCAGCAAGTGTAGAAGCGGAATCCTTGGTCTCAGTGAAAATAATAGAGCGGCCACCACTGAATAAAATATTCCATGCAAACAAGAATTGGATTGTTAAATGAATCAAATAACATGCCAGGAAATTATAACCTGTTATTAGTAGGGTCATATGCAACCGACCTACTATAGCAGCGAATGATGTCAGGAATAAGTTGAGATCTGGCAGAAGTGGAGCAAGGAAGAACAATATGCCTCACACTGGTACTAGCCTTCATTTTCTCATTGCCAACAAGATCAGCAGTTTTCTTATCCCTTTTCTGAAACCTAGCCGCAATCTGGAAAATTTGCAATATTGTCAGAAGCAATAAGGATCTAGAGCAGAATATTAAACAAAAAAGAAAGACATAGCGCATTCAGGGGTTGGGTGGAGAAAACACGTACATGCTTCACCCATTCTGGCAAAGTGGCACTAAAGAGAAGTGTTTGAACTTTGCTCGCATCCTCTACCTTGCCTTCACAATTTTAAAATGGAAAATTTAGTGACTATAGTAACTACGTAAAAGTATTTGAAGTTATAATATAAACAATTCACTGCAAGTGCAAGGCACCACCCAATAACAAACACAAAAATTCATCACTAATACAGCATCAAGCAATTCATCACCAGCCACTCCATCACAAAATCATGGAAGTATTACACACCTAGAATTAGTTCAACATCTTCAACAAAACCCATCCTCAACATCTCATCAGCCTCATCAAGTACACGGAACTTCAGTGAGCTAAAGTCAATATTCCCCCTCTCTATGTGATCCTGCACCATGATCCCCAAAAAATCAACAACAAATCATTTTAACAAGAAAAAAACAGTATATGACAAAATCTTGGTTTATTTAGCACAAACTATATTACTGAAAGCATAACCTTAATGCGGCCAGGAGTGCCAATTACTACGTCAACACCCCTTTTCAATTGAACATGCTGCGGCTGATAAGGAGACCCCCCATATAGGCAACACGATGTCAACCCCAATGCTCCACCATAGAATTCAAAGTCAGAAAACACCTATAATAATAAACGAGGCAGAGAGAGAATGAAACAAATAAAAAGATGAAAACTTGACAAAAACACCATCTAAGGGAAAAAAATCCTAGATGGTGATACTGTTAACCGAAACAATACCTGAGTGGCCAATTCTCTAGTGGGTAAGAGCACAAGCACACTGGGTGTCCTCCCATATCCTGTCTTTTTTGAAGCTTTTGTAGGTCCATTAGTCAATGACTCCAATATGGGTAACACAAAGGCCAATGTTTTTCCCTGTTGAAGATCGAATACCAAGAAATTAACATAATACCATTGGGTACATTCACATAGCAAATTTTTAAGATTGACTAATTTCAATGTATCATATTGTTTTAACATGTGAAATGTTCTCCAACTTTGTTTGGCAAAAAGGAGGCATATGAACCCAATTTTACTATTACTAAAATCATGACAACTTAAAAGTATGATTCCAAATGCAAAAAATAATAAAGATTCGAGCAACCATTCAAAAAGAATAATCACAATAATCAAATAAGAATGTTCGTATACCTTAATTTTTACCTCCAGTTGCTAAAAAAAAACTATGGAAATCCCAAGAAAATCATGATTGAGCATTTGGGCATCATAACCAAAAAGAAAAAATGAAAGATGTTTTCAGTTTCTTCCATTTTTAGAGTCACCATAAAAGACACGACTTCAGCTCATAAAAAGAATATTCCATAAGCTTGGGTTTTGAAAATCTTATTTTCTGGAGAAGCAAAACTCCAAGGGTTTGTAGAACCACAATTCCATAGAATTTCAGAACATCCTGGTACACAACGCTATACATTATTGAAAATTACAAAAAGGAAAACCAATTTCACCCAAATTCCACTCATTAGCCTTGACCATTGGAACAAAGGTATATCCAAGAGTGTACTTACATACTATTACAATAATCAGCTCAGAAAGCTAGCAGTCAGTAAAATATTCAATGATTTTGGACATCATAATATAATGACAACTAATCTCGTTCAATTTCTTTCCATATTATTACATGTCTACAGTCGTGAAAAAAGAATTGTATGACCTAAATTCATATTATTACATGTCTATAGTCGTGAAAAAAGAATTGTATGACCTAAATTCATCGAGAATTAAGCTTAACAGCCTCAAATAATAAACTCAAAGGCATTGAATAACGATAAATAACATTTAAAAAAAAAAAAAAACCCTTACCTGACCAGTACGAGCCCTACCAACCAAATCGACCCCATCAAGGATGGTATCAAAAGTCATGGCCTGTATTGGGAACAGTGATTCGATCCCCTTAGCCTTCAAGGCCTCCCTCAACGGCTTTGATATCCGGAAATTCGAGACGGCATTCGGATTCCCTTCCTCCTCGTTTTTGTTTTCCTCATCACCAAGCTTCATCTTTTTCTTATTCATATTCATCGGCTCGCCCATCTCCGAGCTAGTCTCGCTCCTCTCCTCTTCCACATTCTCAACCTCCGTATCCTTTCGCTTCCTCTTTTCCTTTTTCTTAATATTCGAATCGTCAGAGGGTATTTTTGTCTTCTTCTCTTTTTTGCTCTTTTGCTCAATAAATTCCTCAATCTCCGGACCGTCAATGGAACCCTTCTTCACTTTCTTCTTCTTGTCCGAGGATGGAGACTTTGATACACCACCAGAAGCCATAATGATATATAGGCCTGTATGTATCTATATGCGTGTATATGAAGTGTATATATGTATACAAGTGTATGTATAAAGAAAGAGTTGTGTTCTGCAGCTGCGGAGAAGATGTTGCAATGAGGTGCAGAAGCAGCAGACAAGAAAGAAAAAGGAAGAAGTTTAGGGTTTGCGAATTTAAAGGCTACGGCTGTGGAGTTAATTGTGACCGTTGGATTGTATTTCGAGTATCGTGTAAAACCGGTATCGAAAGGGGAAAGATTGGGCCACGACAGATGGACTATTATCCGTCGGAAGAGGCCTTGTTACCTTGGGCCAAAACTCAAAAATAGCACTAATATGTTGACAAGAAACTACGTGTAGTCCTTTTGTACTTTCCAATTTTAAAATTCAGATGAAATAATTTTCACTACTCAATTATCATTAATGTTGACAACGTTGGATTTTTTTTTTTCATTCTAAAATACTTCCTGCAACCGAAATGAAAGCAGAAATTACAGCAATAAACACAATTAACATCGCCACACTTTGAGATTTCGAGACTACTATTTAATTGAACTTCTTTTACATTTTTAGAGACATTCAAAATTAAGGTTAATTTATTTGGGTTGTACTTCATTTACATAATAATTTATAGGAAAGATTCATATTTCAGGTGTATGGTTTATACTAGTTCAAAAGTCATGTACATAGTTTAACTATTCAAAACTCGGGTATTAGGTAATTAATTAAAAATATTTATTAATTAGGTCACAATTATACAATTAATGGTCACATATACATAATTATATGTCACAATTTATTTATTAGTCACATATTATCAAATTAATTAGTCAATGATGATTTCGAGGTCACAAATTCAAAAAATTATAGGTTACAATTAATTTCATTGGTCACATATCTTCAAATTTGTTGGTTACGGATTATTTTTCAGTCACATATTGTCAGAATTTTAGGTCACGGTTAAATACTTGGTCACAGATAACCAGCACTACAACTTCAGCCGCTTTTGACCACCCTCACCCCACCGTCGTCGTCGCCATCACCACCACGCCCACCAACATCACCACCACATCACCACACCACATCTGCACCACAACACAACCAACATCAATACTATCAACACACCCCGACGCAAACACCACCACCACAACAAAAATTTTTTAAAAAAGAAGAAGAATAACGACAGCGTCGACAGACTACAACTAGCATCAACACTCACTGAACGGCAGCGCGCGCGCGCCCACTGAACGACAGCATTGCGAGACGCTGCCGTTCCCTACTCCGTGCACAAGCAGCGTCGTGCGACGCTACCGACTCAAAGAGACAAGGGAGAGAGTTGTAGTGGGTGTGGGAGGGGAAGGGGAAAGGGAAAGAGAAGGAGTGAAAGTTGGAGGTGGTGGAGAGAGTGGACATAAATGGTGAGAGAGTTGAGAGAAATTGATAGATTAGGATTTGATATATAAAATAAAATACCTGATTTTTGAATAATTAAACTTTCAACCTGATTTTTTGATTGGTATGAACTATACACCTCATTTTTTGTAATTTCTCGAATTTATATAATGGTTTATCAATAGATGATGTTGCGAAATTTAATTGGATCAAAATCTTATCAATCAAATAATTTTTATACTTACATTTTGACACCTTATCACTATGTACAATAGCATTTTCCAATTTAGCCCTTGTTCAGTGGAAATTAAAATCGAATTTTTCAGTATATTTTAATAAAAGTTAATGAAATATATCGTTGAAAAGTTATGAAACCATGATATATGTGGTTAAAATTAATCTTTTACTTTAACTTATATTAAAATTTGAATTTTAATCGGTACCGAATAGGATCTTACTAAAGGACGGTCCATTTACATAAATTAATCAATGAACACGATGGGAGTCAAGGTAACGCATATCATCAAGAGTTTTTAAAAATATTTCAAAGTGTTCGTTCGCACTTTAATTTTTCTTTGCTTACTGTATCATAATTTAGCCAATGTTTGATAATCGTTATTTGGCAAAAACAATGTTTTGAATAATAAATTTTTGAAAAATGCGTTGTTAAAAGTAAGGAAAAAATTAGATTTGCGTGCAAAATATTATATTGTGTTAATATGTGATTGGAAATGAGTATATAGAATAAAGAGTTTCAAATAATGGTTAACAGAGATGGGCTTAATCTTCTACAAACACTTATCGAAAATATATTAGTTAAAAAGTGTGTTGATCCACGTGGATAGTAAGTATTCCATGTCGAGATATGGCCTAGAATCTCAATGCTAACTTGGTCCCTAGTTTTAAAAACAATAAAAAATTGTGCCACTTTGAACCAACGTTCTTCATATATTTTTCCCTTCGAAGAAATTTTCGCAAATAAATAAATTAAAGATGAATCGTAGTAGACTGTATGTACAATGAGTTGATAGCTATATAATCTGTTAATAAGAACTCTCTCACATATCACAACTTCTATTGACACGTATCCCACCTCAATTCTAATTATGCACAGCACCCAAAGGTCTAGCATCGAGACTACATCGAGCGTGGACCATAGGTCTATCTACATCTCAAGTATCGTGCTTACATTGTCTCATAGCACACTTACATATTAAGTTAGTGTTTACGTCAAGTTTCAGGACCATAGGTCTATCTACATCTCAAGTATCGTGCTTACATTGTCTCAATGCACACTTACATTTTAAGTTAGTGTTTACGTCAAGTTTCACTACACAGCACTAATACCTCAAAGATATAAACCAAGTTCACACATCATACACGTAGGCCTCTGACTTGAGCACATCGAGTTCTAGTTTGAGCCAATCTCAACTGTCACAACGTGTTTATGACCACCTAATGACATCCAGCTCAAGGTTAATTATGACATCCATTCCCACACATTGTGATCAAGCATTGAGCCACGTGTGTATAAGCTTTCTCAAGCACAATTACATCGTAATCAAATCTCCTATTTACATAGAATCTGAGCCATAACCCCATCTTTAAATTAACGATGGCAACAAGACATATTTGATACGGAAAGCTCATTCAATATATACATCTTGTATGACATCCTATTAGGGGTAAAAATCGAGACCATTGATTTAAATAAGTATTGGAGAAATCGATAGCAAAAGTGATTGCCACATCTTGAATGACCATCATGGAACGTCATTCAAAATGTCAACTATGATGTAAGCGTAACAAAATTATTTAGAAGTAGTACATAAAAGGGAAAACTTCAATAACATCATACTTTTGTCCCAAAAAAAAATCCTATTACAATTTTTTAAATACCTATTTTCAATAGAATACTTTACGTTTACCCTCTTTTATATTTTTTAAAATATACCTCACTTTCGTTTTAAATCATTATTTCATTAAAAATCAACATTTTTACGAATTAAATGTTAACGTATATATTTTAATTTTGTATTAAAAACAATATTTTAGAATAACATGGTTAACACATATATGTAGATTCAACCACAAAAGACTAAGCACGAACCCAAAACTCAAAATTTACTGTAACTATTTTCCAATCATAGAGATTATAAGCATGCCAATCATACAATGGACCGACCCCTGCTCCACCGCCAGAATATGGCCCCGCTCAGTAATAACGTGTCAAGATCCATGGTCCATCTGCTTCGCTTTACAAAGCCGTACTCCGGGGACCATAGCCTTTACAAATCACTATGGTAATTATTTTTTTTTACCCCTTAAAAAGTAGGAGTCCAATGGGCGTTTTTTTTTACCTCATCGTGCACAGCCTTCCTAGTTTAGATCTTTTTAACTCGACAATATCTATAGATTGGAACCGACACGTGAGCTGAACATTAGTAATAATTGGTTTTAGTAATAATTAAAGTAAGCAAGGCATCCCCAGTAACATGTTTTGTCTTCAGGCACGTTGTTCTCGACTTCTTGTATGGGGCCATATAACCTTGTACAGACCTTGGAAATCTTGTGGTTTTCAAATTGCAAGTATGTGTCCAAGTACGTGTTGCGATTTGATAAGTGAAGGCAACTTAGCTGACTTAATGATGGTCACATGTAATGTTCTATATTCAGTCTTATGGAACGGACAATTTTAATAATAACGTTCCTAGTGTTAAATCTTAGTTTTCAAACACGAAAATAGGGCAAATTAATATGAATTAGAACATGCATTGTTTGTCGTTACATTATAAATTGGATAATGATATATGTATAAAGCGATGATCGTTCTCAAGCATTGTGACAAATGATTAGAAGATGAAAAATGATAAAATTAATTCAATGTGTAGATTTGAGGTCACACTTTTTATTCTTTGACTTTATCATTTAACGTCGCATTAGCATTGGTATTGTAAATTGCATTATTACAGCTTTTAAAAATGAAATGATGGTATCTGTTATTGTTTGTGATCATCAACAACAATTTAGGTGACCCACTACAATCTATATTATTGATTAATATCATTGATGATAATAAGCGCTGCTCATTAAAATATACTTGATTCCTTAGAATAGAGTGTGATGTGGTCATTATGGGACACCTCGAGCACGAGGACTGCCAGGCTCCCCATTATCAATTATGGGACACATGTCCTCGGGGCGTGATAGTTCTTGAGATACCTCAAGGATTGATCCCATGACTACCTGCAAGATTACATTGGTCGTCCTCGGACTATATGGTAGGGCATTTGCCTGGCCAACTTCCCAAGATACTCTATGATTGAGTGTTGATAGTCCTTACCCCATAAGGACTCTTACCCAATTACCAATATCCAAGAAATCCTAAGGCTGTAAGGAGTCTATCTTGAAACATATTCTAAGGTAACGTAAGGTGAGACTTCTAACTTTAATCCAACACTAACTTCTACCTAAGTCATTCCTAAAAATAAGGATGACGAGTCCTATTAGGAGTGAACTACTGCTTAACTCTATAAATATGGGGCATTGAATCATTATTCAGGTACGTTTTCACGTATATTTTTTAGCATATATCTTCTTTCTCTATTATCTCTCTGACTTAAGTGTCAGAGGGGTGACGATGACATACATTGACTCCTTTGTTTCAGGTACTCAGAAGATCTCGTTCATGTTCTTTCTCAACCGTCAAGCTCAAAATCAACAAATGCGATTTTTTTATGGCATCAGAGTGCATAAATTCAAATATAGTTGGAACATTAAAAAAAATAAAAATACTATTTATAGCTAGCTAACAATCCGGTAATCATTCTTAATTCCTCACGTGACAGCTTGCTACAGCGAATAAATGCAAAATCTATTAAGCCCCGTTTGGCATCCATTTTTTTTCCATTCACATTCTCATTCTTTTTCTCTTTCTTCATTTTAACCACACATTCTATCAATAAAATAATATTACACTCAAACCTAAAAATTCTCATTACTT
>CAIGRL010209921.1:0-20771 GCA_903798325.1 Fraxinus xanthoxyloides | reverse complement strand
ATATGGCTCAAACACACTCTAAAAGTGCTTTTAAACGTGGTGGCTCAACACCAATAAGTGTATGTATCAAACAGGTTACCTGCTATATAGAGATCATTTTTCTCTACATGATGTATTCTCAGTATTCGACTATCTTTAACCCTTGAATAAAAAAAAACTATAGTTCTTTATTTGCACAATATTTTCATATAATTTTTTAATAAATGGAAATATTTCATTTTGGAGATATGTATTCAAACATCAATTGAAACAAATGAACTTACGGATTTGCCCTGATGCTGCTGCAGGAAGTGCAGGAATTTTGACTGCTGCAGTTAGAAAAAGTTTTCAGAGACATTAGAACCGTCCGTTCAATTGAATTAGAAAACCCAAACTCTAAAACATCAAGTAGAAGTATTCAAGTACACGTACTTTTGTTGCACGACGAAGCAGGCAACTGAGACGTAGAAGGCCAAGGAGCTGGAATATTATCATTTAAATCACAGAGGAAGGTGACCCCTGCAGACTGGTCGAATACTACATCTGATGGTAAGCTAGGCAAAAGGCATCCGGATTCTATTTTCAAAACAGACAAAGAACAATTTAACATTACAGTCAAATCCAACAACCAAAGTCATCAAATAGTTACTAAAGATAAATGTTTCTAAGAAGATTTAAACTAGGTTTTTGTTTTACAGCCTCGTCATTCAGATACTTGCAGTTGTGACATCAACGGATCAACCTCTTAATTGAATTTTTTTTTTTTTTGGTGAGGAGTACACGTGGTAGCCATATTGATATTGTACGACGCTTCAGAAGAAATTTCCAATATCTACTTCTTCCAAAGTGGTTATAAGCAATAGTTAATTAACATATACCTCCTCAAAAATAGTTAAAAAACTTCACATTTAACAGAAAATGGAGAAACAATCTAATGACTCAATGGCAATGTGAGTTTCTCGTTTGGATACACACAGAAATTAAGGAGGCACCATCCTTTGTCATCAAAATCAAAGAATTAATATGCAAATTCTACGACTTCTCGTCTCAAGAAACTAGAGCTAACATATGACAGTCATTTGTTCTGATGGAAAACTAAAAGACAATTGAACAAGGACACTGAATGGATACTGAATTTTTTTTTGACTTTTGAGATATAATTAAAAAAAAATGTAAAATGCAATACTTGTTTGAGTATAGAGACAGAAAGACCCAAGAAATCATGATCGATAATTTCTATAGAGAAAGTTAGGCGAGAATAAAATGGGAAACAAGTAGGATTCATCTGATCTCCTAGAAAATATTACCTCCTGAAAATGTTTTATTCATTGTTTCAAAGAAATATTACAACGATTGGAGATATTGAAGAATCCAGAGTCACAGCAGCTACAACTCTCTTTTTTTCTTTTCTCAATCACTCACCCAGACACACCACCACCATATCACAGCCTTTCTTCTCGTTGTTGTTATTTGTTATGTGATAAAAGGACACAAGATTAACTTGCAAATTCGAAGTTTAAATTTCCCAACTTTCTCATGTTTTAAAGAATTATGAATTATAATACAGAACCGTGCAGTTCAAGGGAAAGTTGTTCACTAACATATGTGAATACGGGTCATTGCCGTAAAATTCAAAAGCACAAGAAACGATAGCTTCAATGTTTTTCCCTTTTCTTTTGAACCCCATGTGAAGCGGTGTTGAAGAGTTTACAGTTTCAGGAAACAAAAACTTTGGATTCAATTTTCATTTAAGCAATGCTTCAACTTAATTATTGAAGATCCAGAAAACCACCAGAGATGCCAGTAATGGCATCTTTTGCTCCTAATTATGAAACTTCGCAATTTATTCCCATTGGTCAAATTCATTATTACCAAAAAAATGAAAAATTGAAAAATGATGATGGTCAAGTTTTAGCATCTTAATTCTGACAACAAAAAATTGAAAAATGATGACGGTCAAGTTTTAGTATCTTAATTCTGACAACAAAAGATTAAAAATGACATCAAGCTTTTGGTATATCAAGTATTCTCCATTACATTCGAATTCATTCTATATCTTACTCCAGAATTTATGACCAGCTAAAAATTTATGTCTTCTGGGAACCATATTTTCATATTGTGAGTTCAAACCAGAAGTGCCTTTTCAGAATTAGCACCAGCTGAGAGGGGTCAAAAATCACTCTACAACATAAAAAAACAGAATAAAAAATTCACTATCTAATAATAACCTAGAATTTATGACCCGATAAAATTTGACATAGATTGAGCTTCATGAATTTGAAAATATATGCAATAAAACAAAATAAAAACTTAAAAGAAACAGATAAGAAAATAATTTTTAAAGTGGAAAGTTTAAAAATTACCTTGTGTGCCAGCTGGTTGTAGTCAAATAAGGATTTCCAGATCGAACCAGTATGAAAACATGAAATATTTTTTATATATTAGCACCAGTTGAGTTTTCTGTTACTTTCGCAAAAATTGTAATGTGAAAACAAAACTGACCTTGGAGGGAGAAATCCTTGAGGCCAATATCACACATGTTATAGATATTTTCTGAAATGTTTGCTTTTCGCAATTTTAGTCCAAGTGATGCTGCACAATTTAAAGCTTGCAAATTGGTGACAAAGCTCTGCCTTTGAAGGTGAGACACGTAGCTGTTGACAGCAATGCAACATGCTGTCCGGTTACTTATTCCATTACTGCACCCTTTTATGAGATGGCTCATGTTCGGGAAATCCAGAGGGCAAACTGAAACAGTAAGAAAAGAGGAGTACAGGAGTTATAATCTAGTAACAAAACAGTCAACACTCAAAAGATGAAAATAGTTAAACTTTTGCATGGTAAAAACAAAATATGTTTATCCCAGAACCTCAATAAATTCAATGGTTACGTGAATGCTGTAGGGACAGAAATTATGAAGTATCTGGAGCCAAAGGAGTTGGACTGCTTAAGAAGTTGTGGGTTACTAACAATTTAATGGTGCAATGGCCCATTTTACATTGTTCATAAGGGAGAATTGTCTTAGAGACACTAACACTTAAAAATGACAATATAATTTCTAACAAAAGGAAAGACAAAGCACAAAAAGCACATTTTTTTTCCAAGTCACCTATTCATATTGCATTTACTATTTAGAAACAAAATTTATGGCCACGATTGTACAAGCTAGAGATCATAATCAATGTTGAGTCATTTTTTCACCTTGACCAAATGTAAGCAATCAAACCAACATGAAAGGTTTTAGGCTACTCCTATTAGTAAAGAAGTAAGAATTAGAACTAAAGGAACAAGTAAGAATTAGAACTAAAGGTACATCAAAAACATGTAATCAACAAACTTAGGTTTCACAGATATACGAGTGTACACTTTTGTCGCATGTCCTCCATATTTACAGGTTCAAGACTCCTCCAAACATGCGATATCCATACCAAAAATCTGAGTGAGCGCACCCCACAGAAGGCAACAAACTAATGGTGGAGAAATGGGAAGAAAGGTGTTTAATTAAACAGGTTCAAACAGCTTAGACCTTTCGCAATTACATCTCACCTTTATTAATTTTGCAATTAGTTAATCCTCGAAGAATTTCATTTGCATGAGAAGGATCAAGTTTGCTTGCCAGCCAACGGAGAACAATACTTCTACAATCACTGACCCTAGTAGAGTGGTCAGACAACGCGTGCGTACCATCCAGGCTCGGAAGATCATAAACTTTTTGAGCTAGCTTTTTAGCAGCTTCTGATATGGCATTCTGACAAACCTGCTCACAACATTCATTCACAGCATCTATTTTCCCACAGGCAGCAAGAAGGTTAGATGTATCTACTGTGCTCTCAAACTCACTAACATCATTAACCAGGCAAGAACCTTCAGTAAGATTTGATGGATGAATAGAGCATATATTCGGTAGACTGTCATTGGCCCCCTGACTCACCAGGATTTTCTCAAGATCCGACAGGCAATGAGTCGCAAGTTTCCCATTCAGAGCAAGTGTATTGGTATCTTTACTAGATTGACCAATGAGAACGACTAAAATGGCTTCCAGTTGTGGACAGCACACTACATTAGCTAAATATGGTGCAAATCCAGCCATACAATCAGTTGATGTCACACTCATCATCTTTCCAACAGCTGTAAAGTTCAGCACACAGAGCCCTGCGAGGAAGGCAAATAAAATGAAATTAATATGTGAATCACTTCTACAAATTAAATAGTCTAGAACCATCAAATATGTTTAGCATGAAAAACAAACCAGATAATTTTGGGACAGTGCTATTCGTAAATGGTGTCAATGGAGAAGGTGCAAGAAGAGGAAGTAGGGGCAGAGGAGCTGCAGTCGGGGAATTCTCAGGCAAAAGTGCATCCGTTCTTTTATCCACTATGACAGAACCTTC
This sequence comes from Fraxinus xanthoxyloides, assembly GCA_903798325.1. NCBI lineage: Eukaryota > Viridiplantae > Streptophyta > Magnoliopsida > Lamiales > Oleaceae > Fraxinus > Fraxinus xanthoxyloides. Next base: position 16,401 of record CAIGRL010209921.1, on the reverse strand, counting down.
GAGATAATTTGATGGTGTGCAACAGGATTCATGCAAGCCTGTAAAAGAACGTGTAATCAGGAGAGTCAATTGCAGAATAGACCATATCCATTTACACCAAGAGAGGGTTTCTTACATTCTATGGATCGACTCTTGCAGGAATGTAAATCATATACATCTCATTTGCACACAGTGCTTTCATGCATGCGGCAATATTGAGAACCGAAACTTACCCCCAGTTTTCCAATTTCTCATGCTTATTGTCAAATGTTGAATGACAGAACAATCAAAGAGCCAATTCACGCTCTCCAAAAAAATGAAAATTATCGTTTTCACATTGTGCAGCTAACTATCACACTTTCAAAGGTTATGTTCCCATCATTTGTTGCTTGCCTGTTTCTCGTTGATGTTTCTAAATTTGTAAAAGAACTTTGACGGCAGTACGAGGATGGAGATGCAAGAAAGTTGCTTGAAAAGCTTTACAAACCACCCAGATAATCAATTGAAAGTAAAGAAGTCTCAAGAAGTAAAATTTCATTTTTGTTTAACAACAATGTCCTTTTTAGCTTTTAAATATATTCTCAGTCTCAACAAAATTTCATGTTTTTTCAGTACCACAATTATTCTGTAGATAATTTTAATTAGTCTCAGAGTATGTTGGGCTAAGTCTAAAATAAAAGTAAGTTCACATAAAAAAAAATGGCTTTAATTTTAGACAAACATGTTCTTAATAGGTTTCGGATTTGCACAGCTACATATGATTGTCAAAAATGCTCCACGGACGTAACAAGAAAAGAATTTTATTAATTCTTGTGCACCATATGCCATGGCCACCCAGTCGATAAAAATAGATAAATTCTCCATGTTCCTGACTCAAAACCCTAAATTTTTACCTTTCAGAAAAAAATCTTCACATATAATCTCAGAACGCAAAAATTGCAATATCCAGTGCAACCAAATGAATATCAAATCGAAACCAATTCTGTTGAATTTAATTTTAATCACAATATTTTAGAACCTTAATTTACCAAATTCGACATTGCACAAAAAAACAATTAAAACAGAAGGTTTCTTGAAAAAACAAGCATTTTTCAAGTATTATAACAAACAGCTCATTCATAAAGGAAGTAAAATGCTTAAAAAAAACCTCAACATAAAGCTAGAAATACTCACAAAGAAGAAGCAGAAACACTATAAGAAGATAAATATTGAAACATTGAGCCACCCCTCCTCCCATTGCTGCCCGCTCAATTGCTTACACACCCAGTAAAGAAAATGGCAACCAGTACAAGGAAAAAGCACAAAAGGGGAGAATTTATGTAAGCAAGAATTATACTTTGTGCTGAAGAAAAAAATAAGAAAAACGAAGATAAAAAACTGAAGAGAGTAATAAAAAGGAGTTATTGTGTGGGTAAAGAGAAAGAGGTTTGGGGCAGCCATGAATGAGCTGCTTTTAAGTGTGTGGGGACAAAGGGAAGCAGGAATTAATGCATTATGTTTTGTGAATGAAGAGACCGTAGTGCACTGAATAAAATTCTAAAATAAGTAGAAATAATTGATTATTATTGGTATGAAACTCACAGTTAGTTTTCTTGGCGTGCATTAAAGTCCATCAATTGCCTTTTTCCACACTGTCTCTACATGACTTACCCATGAGGGATCATCTTCATTTTGTTCACCGCTCAGTCCTTGATTGCAGTGAAAAAAGAAAATAATAGCATCTTTTTCTTCAAATTTCTGTTCCGAACTTGCGGTTTTACTTACAAATGAACTTTTTAAACTTAGCTATCATGTTCGTCTTGTAATCTATAAAGAGAGTTGGAGTGGTCATGAAGCATGACTAGAATTATTGTGTACATTTTAACCAATAAAAGTCATACATGTGTTGTCTGTGTATGTAATTAATGTAGGTGGTTGTGCTCCAATTTACTCCTCAGTCTCCACTGATCTGACTCTGTTTTCTGTATTTAAAGTTGAGCCATGAATTTAGCTGTAGACTGTGATTGTGTTGTGGATAAGTTGGACAAAGGTGGCCCCCTGGTATTAGATGGCCCATTCTATTGAGCCCAAGCCTGTCCCAAAATTACAACAAAATAGACCATAGGTATATCAAATTCATATATTAGAAATTTGAGCTGTGTCTGTTTTCTTATGTTTCTATTTTTTTCACACATGGGTTATAGCCTGGTTTATCTTGTGGTATTTTCATCTGATTGTGCCTAATCACATGACATTATCGTTCTCGTGCATGCATATTTAAAGAATCAATAGTGCCTCAATTTTATAAAGGAGCAACCTATGAATGGAATGTTGTGCCTTTGAATTTCAGGGATGCAATAGATTCTACCCCTCAATTTGGTGAATAAATCTCTTTTTCAACAAAAATAATCATCAGGTATTCCTGATTGATAGAATGAATAGACTAATATTTTATCCAACGTTGAACTATGAAGTCCTGGAAGCTCCAGGATTCATTACATTGTCATCCTCAGTCGGAAGTTATATTACAGGTCTTGTATCATCCTTGTATCATGAGACCTCGTTCCCAGGCTACTATTTCAAGTGCAAGTGAGAGAAGTATTGGAACATTCAAGAGACTGAAGATATCAGCAGATATTGATAAAACTGAAGGCAGAAACACAAGCAGGGATTTACAAATGAAGCAGGAAATTCATTTCATGGATGCTGAAAATTTTACAAGTGCTCTACTGCAGATAATAGTCATGATAGAGATGTACAATTGCAGATAAAAGATCAAATTCAGTAAGATGTTAATGAGGAAATTAATTAAAAAGTCAACCTGTTAATGCACAGGCCACGTATCGAGTGGTGATCTATCAGAAAAAAGTTCACCATTCAGGAACCTGCAAAAATGCCCACGAAACGTAGCTTGCTGCCAAAAGGAAATCAAGAAAATAATCGGGTTGGAAGACAGATCTTCTAGTGAAAATTGCTTCCATGTGGTTTGGAAGTTTGATTCATAGAAGAAATCTAGATAATTTTGGTTTGGAAGTACGGGTGATAGGGTATCAAATTTCATCATAGATTGAGAGTTTGATTGTGTTTGGAATGGATGAAAAAGTGTTTTGAAAGCATTGGTTCCAGAATGGGGTGCTTAGGCATCGGGTCGTCGTGTTTAGGCGCTGGCGGCGAAAAAGAGGAACAGGGGCCAGCCGGCCAGGTGCCCAGGCATCGCCTGTCCGAGAAGAATTGGATTTTTATCGCGATACTTGTATTCTATTTCATCTAGAATTTCAACATGGGGCTCTTATAAATACTCTACAAGGTGTAGGCTCTTCATAAACTAATTGTTGTATACATTAGAAACCTAAGAGAATTGTTTAGATTTAGATTTAGGTATTCACCTTTGGAGGTTTTGGAAGCATTGGTCGATAGTTCTGTTGCAAGTTTTTCGAGTTGTGCAGTTTCTGATGCAATGGTGAGGATTTGTACCAAATTGGGACAACAGAGGGTGCTTATGAGGTGATGAGAAAAGTCGAGAAGCCAAGGTTTCTATTTATGCATGGAACCATCTTTTGAATATAGATGAGACTGGCAGGTTTTTGGATGGCGTATAAGGAAATGATTTCATACGGATACTATGAGAATGTGAATACTTTTAATTTGCTTATTGGTGCTCTTCGTAAGGGCTGTAAATTGGCTGAAGGATTCTCCGTTTTCTATAAGATGTTGAAAAGCGGATTGTGCCTAATATTGTTACCCTCAACATGCTTATAGATAGAGTTAGCAGGATGGGTGACCTTGATTACTTATGACTGTCTTATTAATGGATATTGCAAGTTGGGTAAGCCGGAAACTGCTGAAGAAATCATGCATGAAATGATTAAAATGGGAGCCGAGCCTACTGTTTGATGCCTTGAGGGGTATTCGAGAAGCAAGTGTTTGAAGAGGCTTCTCGTTTATTTGTGAATATGAGAAAGGAAGGATTCTTGGCAGACATGGTCACTTGTAATATTTTGATAAGCTCTGTGCAAATTTGGGTTATTTTAGCAGGCGAAGGAAGTTGTGAAAGCGATGGTTGCTCAGGGCATGAATCCAGATTTTGTAACATACACCACACTTCTGACAAGCTTTTCGTAAGAAGAGCAGTGCTGAGGAAGTCATTAAAATACACGATTTTATGGTGCTCGTGGAGTAATCCCCGACAGCCAAACATACAACACCTTTGTGAGTCAACTTATTAAAGAAACTCTATTGAGTGTGATTAAGTGGTGTATATATTTTAGTTCTGTATATGCGACTGATAGAAAATACATATTCACTAGTATTATATAATTCGATAAGAACAGCATATATTGTTTGATTATTTTTAAGCAGTTATACATGCTCAAAAGTACAAATGAAGTAGCTGCAAATAGAGAATATTGAGAATCACAAACGAAATGCCGCATATTCCAAGAGTAAATAAGCATAGAAATAATTTGCTTAGAGAAGGAAAAAGAAGAGAGAGTCCATGTAGGCCCTCATCCACATCTTGGTCAGAAGATTATATGTCCGAAATAATGTAATCATGGGATCAAAATATCTTTGCAATTTATAGTTCTTCCACAACGCAATCTCCAACATTCAAATTCTTATCCTAGAACCTCATCTAGAAATCTACGTCTCATTCTTTTGCTCTCTTCACCTCCAATACAATTCACCCACAAAAACCAACGTCCTTACATTATAGAGATAAGATTCAGACCAAAAGCTTCTGAAACAAACACACTGCTTCTTCTTCTCCATTCCCCCATAGCTATCTTTCTGCAGAGCTCCAAAAAAAAAAAGGGTGCAGATACCATGTCTTGTTCACATCTGACAATGTTGGTGTCCTCAAAACCTTCTCTCTCTGATGCCTCTTCTCTCTCGTCTCGCTCTTTCCTCAGTCCTCTTCCCCTTCCTGCCCATAATTCAAACGCCTCCAGCCCTTCTAGATCGTCAGTCACCCCAATTCAATGTGGTCTTCGTGAGCTTCGGGAACGTATTGATTCTGTCAAGAACACCCAGAAAATCACTGAGGCTATGAAGCTTGTGGCTGCTGCTAAAGTGAGAAGAGCACAAGAAGCTGTGGTCAACGCTAGGCCTTTTTCTGAAACTCTTGTTGAAGTTCTTTACAATATCAATGAGCAACTCCAAACTGAGGATGTCGATATTCCTCTCACCAAGGTTAGGCCAGTCAAGAAGGTGGCGCTTGTTGTTGTCACTGGTGATCGAGGTCTATGCGGTGGTTTCAACAATTCGATCATCAAAAAGGCTGAGGCCCGTATAAGAGAATTGAAGGGACTCGGTCTTGATTACACCGTGATCAGTGTCGGTAAAAAGGGTAATTCATATTTTCTCCGTAGGCCATATATTCCAGTCGACAAGTTTCTTGAAGGTAGTAATCTTCCTACTGCTAAAGAAGCTCAGGCAATAGCTGACGATGTTTTTTCGTTATTTGTAAGTGAAGAGGTTGATAAGGTTGAGCTTCTTTATACAAAGTTTGTGTGATTGGTTAAATCTGATCCGGTGATCCATACCTTGCTTCCATTATCACCAAAAGGAGAAATTTGTGATGTGAATGGGGTTTGTGTGGATGCAGCCGAAGACGAGTTCTTTAGGTTGACAACAAGGGAAGGGAAATTAACTGTAGAAAGAGATGTTATAAGGACTCAGACATCAGATTTTTCGCCAATTTTGCAATTCGAGCAGGATCCTGTGCAAATTCTTGATGCTCTGCTGCCACTATACTTGAACAGTCAAATCTTGAGGGCATTACAGGAATCAATAGCCAGTGAACTTGCTGCTAGGATGAGTGCCATGAACAATGCTACTGATAATGCAATCGAATTGAAGAAAACATTGTCTCGAGTTTACAACAGACAACGTCAAGCAAAGATTACTGGAGAGATATTGGAGATTGTCGCTTGAGCCAATGCTTTGACTTAACTACAGTTCTTAACATCTGGGTCCCACGTAATTATGCTTCTCCGTCAGGTATTTTTGAGGGAGATTTCATTTTTATTCCTGTTATGCTTGTTTAAGAGAAAAATACATTGGATTAGGTCAATTTTATTATAATTCTCTTCTCAAATGCGTATAAACTTCGTACAAGATGAGAATCTCCATGTATTTTGAACCATAGAGTATTTTTTTTCCCATGTATTAATAATTTTGTATTAGAAGCTCCATAGTTCAACCACCAAACAGAGGCTGTGAATTTACCAACTAAGAATATTTGTACACATATACTACGTCGCTCGATCTAGAATTCAGGTCGATGGTCATCTCAAATCTGATTTATCTTCAGCGTATTGAGCTGGTTGTTAATTTAAATGTTGTTGAATGCTTGGAATTTCCTTTTGACCTGCACTTTTCTAACGGAATTTCATTAAGAGTACTACAATGACGTTTTCTATCATAGATTTCAATGGTTTTCATGAATTGATAATGCGAAATGAATACGACTATGAAAATTGGAGTAAACTTTTGCATGTTTGTTTTAACTACGTTCGTACTAGACTTTGATCAGATGTACTTATTTGCAAAAAACTTCTTTATCTCTTGATTACACTACTGATAAAGGATAAACAATTTTGTCTTTATAATTTACAACGAGAAATTATCCATTATTTCCATCGCTAACTAATGCATGTTGACTAAAATCGGAAAAAAAAAAAAGGGCGTCATTTAAATTCAATGTTGGTATTTATGGAGCATATGTGGCAAACTTGTACAAAATTATTTTGTGTTCAAGAAAACTGGTTCTGAGATTTTAAGTGTCATGTATGAATTTTAAAAGAATATCATTATTTCACTTACTTAAGAAATGCATATAAAGAAAAAAAAACTTTTATATTAATATTCACTACTTGTACTCATTCCTCTCGTTTCCTCTCCAAATACATTCTTTAAAGTGATATTTTCTTGTATATCACCTTCTTCGTTACTAAGTTCTCATATACGAGAGTATCCCATTAGCCTTGTTTCAAAAGGAAGTAAAAGCCCAACAAGTCACGCGAAACAACAAAAATGTAACACTTAAATATTTATTTGTTCTTTCAAACACGACATGAAAGAAAAGTATAAAGTAAAGCTAGAAAGTACCCCCAAAACTAAAAAAACTCTTATATTCACTCAACAAAAAAGCATCATCCAATCTGCATTTGGCCAGAAAAGGAATTTTTTTTGGCTGATTCCCATGACACTCCTCTCCTGTTCAAGTCCTTATTTGGGACCGATTAAAATTCAAATTTTAATTCGTGACAAAGTTAACCACATATTTTATAAGTTTTACAACTTTTCAGCCACACATTTCATCGACTTTTATCAAAATTTTCTGAAAATTTGAATTTAATCCATATCGAACAAGGACTAAAAATCAGATCGTTGACTTTATCATTTATTTTTCAGTTAAACTAAATATAGACTTTAAGTTCAGAATATGTATGTTATATAGCCATTAACAATTATCGACGCTCACAACCAACTATGTTGCTTGTATATGATTATCATTTGTTTACTTACACACACATTAAACAAATCCATTAGATGAAATCTGCACTATCTTTCACAACATGTTTTCAAGAAGTCATAATTATATTACAATTGATTATTTGTTTGAATTGTTAGGGATGACTACAAGACAAAACGGTAGATATTTTTTTTAGAGTTAGGATAGGATTAAAAATAATTATATTTACGTTTTGATTAATTAATTTTTAATATTGAAAAATAAAAATATATAATATTAAAATGACGGGATTTTTGCCATCCTTAAATTTCATTGGTTATTATTACGAAAAGTATAATTAATAATTTTTTTATTGAATCTTTGATCAGAACAAATTTATTTTAATGGGATAATCACCAAATCAATGTGAGCCACAGATTTGCCTCTCCAGCGTTGTCTGCACGTGGATTCGAACAAATCGACGACCTCCAAAAATATTGAAAAAGAAAAAAAAATTAGATACCCTATAAAATCAAAATCAAAATCTGCAAGTCTAATTTCCACTAGAATACTCAAATCATTAATTTTTTGGCTTTGTAAATAATCTTTCCAAATTCAAAACGCTGCAGCCGTTAGATTTCCATGCAGAGGATACCTGGGAATGCGTTGTACGGCACAGGATGCAACATATTTATGGTTAACAATCATAGGACTCTCTTGATGTATTATAGTACACTGTACACTGTCCACCGCATTTTTCTTCTGGGATTTTCGATTTATTTTTTAATAATATTCTACGCACAGATATCGACACAGTCACCGTAAATGCATATATTCAATTAGCTCAGCAAAGAGGGATAAAGGTGGGGAGATCCGAGCGGATGTTTCAAGTGAATATTTGGTGAAAAAGGATAGCTATTGATAAGGATGGAGGTTCCTTTGCCTGTACAGAGACCTCTGAATTGCAGAACCCACTTCAAGATCAAGCCTTTTCTTGGATTAGTCCCTCATGGAACTACTAGAACATTCCCCCGAGTAAATTTAGTTCAATGAAATACGTGTGTGTTTTGTCTTTATTGATTTTGAGAAATATTATGTGTGGATGACAACAATTTCATCGTAATTTGTATGAATACCTATTTAAATGTTGGGTTAATTTGATGATCTAGAAAACTTGGTTCAAGTAATTCTTCTTTAATTTTTACCCTATTTGCTTGAATTCTGAATTGTGTTGTGTCAAGAAAGTTTGTGATAAAATTTGTGTGCGGTCTTGGGTTCATCTTATGTTTTGATTTGTGTTTTATAATTTCATTGATAAAGAAGCAATGATGTGAATGAGATTCTTTGAACTAAGGTTGGGCACCAGAATGTTTCTTATCTTCTTTGAACCTCTGCTTGCAGTCTTCCCACTGGCAAAACGATGGTGTGGTTGCTCGGGTTTCTTATAGAATTACTGCAAGTGCGGTTTGTTACTCTGATTAATTCAGTTATCAATAGTGTTCTGAATAAATTTCTAATCATTTGAATTTTATGTGAGGTAGATTTCTCGAGAAGAAGGCAACGGAAAATTTCCACACCAAGGTCCGAAGACTCTAAACCGAGGGGGTTTATGCCAAGAATGCAGGTACCTACAGGCATGCAGAAAAGGGATAAAAAGAACAATGAAGAAAAAGAACATCCAGACGTGTCACCATCCAAAGACTTTGAGGGGTCCAATAGGAAAATAGCATCTGAATCGAAAATTACAACCAATGACGAAGAGTTTGTCAACATTAATCAAGGGAAGGAAGCAGCTGAAGAAAGTGAAGATGAAATTAATGGTGGTTTGAAGGAGGTTCCTTTATCTACGGAATCATCACTTGATGCTAAAATTAGTCAATTTGCTGAAAGTGGAGAAATTGACACCATTTATGAGGATGTGATGGAATCAACAGAATCAGAAAGAATTTCAGAGAGGGTGGTCGAGGAAAAAGCAACAGCAAATGATTATAGTGATGTTGTAGAAGATGGTACAGTTATTGAACAAAAGCTGATTCATATTATTAAAGATAACGAAGTCCAAACCGTAGAGAAAGAGGAGTATAAAGAAGCAACAACTATATCTGATTCTGGAAAAAAAGCAGCAGATAAAATAGATTTAGGAACAAAGGAAATAAGAATGGTTAAGGACAATGATGGAAAGAGAGTTGAAAGAATCAAAATTATCGATGGGGTTAGTGAAAATCATGTTCCAAAACCCGAGTCAATAGAGGAAGGACCAATTTTGGTCGAAGAGGAGAAAAAGGATGAAGATTATTCTTCAAAACTAAAGTTGGAGGAGAATGCAAATATGCGTAAAGAGGTTTTAGCTAGGCTTGCCGAGGAAAACTTCAGGAAAGGAAATAAGTTGTTCTATTATCCTGAGGTGGTAAAACCCGATCAAGATGTAGAGGTATTTCTTAACAGAAGTTTCTCCACTTTGAAAAATGAACCTGATGTCTTGATAATGGGGGCCTTCAACGACTGGAAATGGAAATCATTTACCATGAAGTTGAGCAAGAGCCATCTTAATGGGGATTGGTGGTCTTGCCATGTCCATGTTCCTAAGGAAGCATACAAGATGGATTTCGTGTTTTTTAATGGGCAAGATGTCTATGAGAATAATGAGAGAAAAGATTTCTGCATAAATGTGGAAGGTGGTATGGATGTGTTCGATTTTGAAAATTTATTGCTTGAAGAGAAACGCAAAGAACAGGAGGAACTTGCTCAAAAACAAGCTGAAATGGAAAGACGACGGGAAGAACAAAGACGAATAGAGGCAGAAAAGGCTAACCAAGAAGCAGATAGAGCTCAGGCAAAAGAGGAAGTTGCAAAGAGAAGGAGAATGCTGGAAGAGTTGGTGAAAAAGGCCAAGAAATCTTTGGATAATGTTTGGTACATAGAGCCTGGAGAATTTAATGGCGAGGACGAGGTCAAGTTATACTACAACAGGATCTCAGGACCACTTGTGCATGCGAATAATGTTTGGATTCATGGAGGGCATAATAATTGGAAGGATGGATTATCCATCGTTTCAAAACTCATCAGATCAGAGAGAAAAGATGGCGACTGGTGGTTTGCCAATGGTGAGTGGGATTATAAATTTTCTCTTCTGTGCATTGTGCCATATTGATAGTGGTGCAAACAGTCTCAAAGAAGCAAAGTAGGATTTGAGTTTATATTGATGCCTGAAAATTTTATGCTTAGACAAAGCTTCAACTCCTCTGTATTGATCAATTTTTAACTTGTGGGAAGAAAAATTCATTCAATTGGAGCTGTTCCTGGTGCTAATTATCATCACGGTTAGCTTCGTGTTGTTGAGGTTATGACTGATCATCATAAGTGTTGATTGATGTTTTTCCACTTGTAGAATTTTTAGTGAATAACTATTAGCAAGCTACGCAATACCCCTTTTATAACTGCTTATCTCCCTAGAAATGGAAAGTCCCTTTGAGCTTAAAAGTGCCACTATGAGGGTGTAAAACCAATGCCTTGTACGAATGGGATATAATGTGGGGATTGAATGCAACTGTCTAGAAAACAAATATTCGTTCTGGGTTTTCTCATAAGCCAGACAAGTTATTTTTTCAGGAAATTTGAGATTTCAACGGTGATAGCTTAAGTCTCTTCATTGAATTTCATTTACAAAATTTAAAGGAAAAAATTCTAGGTAAATATTACTGCATCAAATTCTAACTGTTTGGCTAAATTGAACTGGCATGTAAAAGTAATGGTCTTGCTACATATTTTATATTCATGTCCATTGAATTGCAATGGGGCTTTACTTATTTCCTTTTTTTTTTTTTTTTTTACCCCATCTCTTGCAAAGTGCCATTAAACATCCATCTGAGCAACTTATTTGGTTTCTCCAGTTGTTGTACCAGACGGAGCTCTTGTTTTGGACTGGGTTTTTGCTGACGGTCCACCTCAACAGGCTATTGTTTATGACAACAATCATCTCCAAGATTTCCATGCCATTGTCCCAAAATCTATTCCAATGGAATTGTATTGGGTTGAGGAAGAACAAAAGATATACAGAAAACTTCAGGTGGAGAGGCGTTTGAGAGAGGAAGCAGCACGAGCAAAGGTTATTTGTTCTGATATCAAACCCTAATCTAAATGAAATCACTTCAGGGCTCCTAAATTTGTGGGGTTATTGTTGTCTCAAACTCCTGCATGTGATGCTTTTGACATCCCTGGTTTATGTGCCTTTATCCTCTCTTTCTTTTGATATTCAATTTACAGGCTGAGAAAATAACACGTATGAAAAGGGAAACAAAGGAAAGGACTTTGAGGACATTTTTGTTGTCTCAAAAGCATATAGTCTATACTGATCCTCTTGATGTCCAAGCTGGAAAGACTGTCACAGTTTTCTATAATCCTGCAAACACTATCCTAAATGGAAAACCTGAAATCTGGTTGAGATGTTCGTTCAATCGGTGGACACACCGCATGGGTCCTTTGCCACCTCAGAAGATGTTGCCTGCCGAAAATGGCTCTCATCTTAAAGCAACGGGTAAAACTCAATTGTTCAATAATGTGCCAAATAATTTGAGTTTACATGGTTGTAATGGGACATCCATTTTCCATGCTTAACTAGCACTGGATGTGAATATTCCAAGAAACAAGAGAACTGTGAGGTCAATGTTTCACTGGATTTACCTGTTTTTATTTTTCTTTTGTTATATGTACTCGTTCAACATCATTTTCTTGTTTGAATATACTTACCTTGCATCTAGTAGCTATCTGAATAAAGTTTTTCTGCCTAGCATTCTCATAAAGGTCGATATGTTCTGCTGTTTAAAAAAAAAAAAAAAAGATTGGAAATACATTACACCTCTTAAATTCTGACAGAGTAGTGCTTCATGTGTTCAGTTGTTTTTGGTGGCCTGCACACATAACATGACATGTTAATAACTCCTTGATGAGGTCTATCATTAGGAGTCTTGTGGGTTATATTGTTGATATACTAAAAATCATATTAACATTTGCTGTTTAACTGAGATACTCTTTGTTTCTGCACAGTTATCTTACTTCCTTACGTTTTCAGTCAAGGTTCCGTTGGATGCATATGTGATGGACTTTGTGTTCTCTGAGAAAGAGGGTGGTGGAATTTTTGACAATAAAAATGGGATGGATTACCATGTACCTGTCTTTGGAGGAGTAGTGAAGGAGCCCCCTATGCACATTGTACATATTTCAGTTGAAATGGCGCCTATTGCGAAGGTAATATATGGCAGTTCGATAGGCATTCCATAGCTCATTTGTACTATAACCTGTGTTCTAAATTTCTTACATGCTGAAGTGTGCAAATATGAGAGTAATAATGGGTATAGTGCACCCTGTTCAATGATTGAAGACTGACATCCTGAAAATATACTAGACAGCGATTCTATCAATACTTTAACCCTCTGATTCTAGTTTGGTGCAAATAACCTGAGAACAATGGAAAGATTATATCTAATGCATGGGTAACTCCTCATCTATAGTACCCACCCCATCCCATTGTTTTTGCCACACTTCCCATTCTAGGATGTCCCACTCTGGGATGTCCAATAAATTTTTGATTTCCAAATATCAAACCAAAGATATCATTTTCTCATTACAACCACCCAAATGGACAATTTGAAATGAAAGCAATCATTAGTTTGTCACATGATCTGAATTTTGAGTTCAACATATCGGTGATAAGGGAAAGTACAATACAAATGTCATTGCCGCAATACTGTACAAAATAAGTAGATTTTTTATTGGGGATTAGATTTTACTTTTCAGTTGTATGCATGAAGGAAGGAATCCACGTGTTAACTGAGATTAAATTAGCAAGTATGCTGAGTTAGAGTTACTGAATACCGTATGCTGCCTGTTCTATGATTTCCCCTCTTGGCAAAAATGGAAAGCCCCACACCCCCAACTCCATAAGTAGTAAGTCTAATTTGCATGAGATATGGTAAGAGGCTGACAATGTATCTAGTTCTACACAATTTTTTTATTATCTTGTTTACTAATATAATATAGGGTGTGTTTGAGCCACATTATTTTGGAAGAATAGTAGATTGATGGAGAATGTGTGGTTGAAAAAGAAGGAAAAGTTATTGATGTGATGAAAAATATTATTTTATTGAAGAATGTGTGCCTCTTGATTTCCTTGTAGGCAAGCTTGTGAGAATGTGTGGTTAAAAAAGAATGAAAAGTTTTTTGATGTGATGAAAAATATTATTTTATTGAAAATGTACGGTTGAAAATGAGTAGAAGAATGAAAATGAAAATTTTAATATGTATCAAATGGGGGCATAGACTATAAGTTACGTATTATTACTACTGATGTCATGATTATAACAGATATTGTTATGATCTCTTGCAGGTGGGGGGTCTTGGTGATGTTGTCACTAGTCTTTCACGTGCTGTTCAGGATATGAACCATCATGTGGACATCATTCTTCCAAAATATGATTGTTTGAAGTTTAACAATGTAAGATTCAGTATGTTTGCTTTAGCTAAGTTCTCTTCCTTTAACTTCTTTCTTGATTCTCTCTTCCTTTCTGTTCAAGTCTCATTCTTGGTCGTTGCGTTCTACGCGAATTTGATATCATAATTACGTTTTTGTTTTATATGGAAGAGTCTCCTTATAAACACTTATTTTAGGAAACAATTAGGGTTTACTTTAATAGATTTTCTAGTTGTTTTCCTACTTAAGTTTGGTTCTTGAAACCTTATATATATGTCTTTGCATTGTAATACTTAGACTTGATTATTGAATAAATTGATATTTTATCCGTCTAAATTCTCTCTCTCTCTCTCTCTCTCTCTCTCTCTCAAGTCTCATTCTTGTTAGTTGCTTTCTACTCATGTACTGAAATATTCTTTCTACAACTGCATCATATATTCCTTGTTAAATATTGCTCAAGTATATTGTGACTTTCATCCATAGTAATGATACTTGTTTATGGAGCAGGTGGAGGACTTTCAGTTTCACAAAAGCTATTCTTGGGGTGGGACTGAAATAAAAGTTTGGTTTGGGAAAGTTGAAGGCCTTCCTGTATACTTTCTGGAGCCTCAAAATGGGTAATTACAAGTGCTACCAGCTTGTCTGTGGCTTGTAGTTTGTAACTTTTTGTTTGAGCCTTTGTTTATCATATTAAATACCTCTTCGGTGGCATGCTATTTATAGTATGTTTTGGTAGTGATTATAAGTATGGGTTCTATGGAACATGTGGATAATAAATGAGAAGTAAGTTATGGATCGTATGAAATGTGTGGATAAAGAGTATTTTAACCAGCTTAAATTATAATTTAAGCTTTGCCAAAAATGCATTTAATTTTTCTTTGGTGCTGGGGAGATGGTGATTTGTTTACTGTAGTTATGCTGCTGATTATTGACTTGACTAGGCTATTCTTGCTGCAACTACACACATAGTTGTATTCATCTTATTTGAAAACCTACTTATTATAATAGATCTTGGTGAATTATATTTAATTCATAAACTCTTGCTTAGAACTTATTCTTAAGCTGAATAAGATTTAAATCTGCAAAATATGAAGTGTTACTAAAGTATGGTACTGAACGAACTTGTTTATTGTTCTCGTGCTCTTGAGTTATTATGTGTATTTGTCTATTCCAGATTCTTTTCGGCGGGTTGCATATATGGTCGCAGTAATGATGGGGAAAGATTTGGTTTCTTTTGCCATGCATCTCTCGAGTTTCTTCTGCAAAGTGGATTCCATCCAGTAAGCTCCAATCCACATCAAGGATAAAGTTGGATATTTTTAATCTATTTGATTCATTTCTATTGCAACATAAGAGATCTGAACTCTTGATAATAATGTTTTTCTAGTGGCATTATGAGGAAAGCTAGTATCCCAACAAGAAAAGTGTTGATTATTTGAGTTTCTGATTGTTTTCGAATTTTCTTCTCTGTTACTGTTAGGCTGTATTTTCCTGCTTAATATTGCTGTGTCTATGGCGTCTAGCTAATTTTGTGGGACATACTCTTTCATGCAAATGTTATCAGACCCTTTTTCCCATTCCACCCTTAAATAAATAAATGCAAATACTGCAGATTTTTCACTTACAAGGTGTCTGTTTACCAATTGAATTTATATTACTTCAGAAATTTTCAACTTACTGTTTCTTTTTTTTTTTTTTGGTACCAGGATATAATTCATTGCCATGATTGGTCTAGTGCTCCAGTTGCATGGTTGTATAAGCAACATTATAGACATTATGGCCTCAATAAAGCACGAGTTGTCTTCACTATTCACAATCTTGAATTTGGAGCAAACTTGATTGGGAAAGCTATGGAGTATTCGGATAAGGCTACGACTGTAAGTGTTTAAAGGACTCCCCACTAAACTCCTATCACTTTGACCTTGTTTATTGGTTGCGTTAGTTGAGCTACAGTTCTCTGTTAGGTGACTGAGCATTTCTTATGATGTTGAAGCAGAGATTTGATTTCTTGTATCTAAAACTGCATATTTGGGCCTGCAGGTATCCCCCACTTATTCACAGGAGGTTTCTGGAAATCCTGTTATTGCTCCTCACCTTTACAAATTTCATGGTATTCTAAATGGAATTGACCAAGACATATGGGACCCATACAATGATAAGTTCATTCCTGTAAGTAAATTGCAGTTTCTTGCAACTTATCTGTATTCATCATTCCATTTTTGGCCATGAAAGAATGACATCACTTTGAAAAATTTAAGTTTCTTTCTAAAATTATGTATGATGTTTGGATGTCTAAAGTGGGGAGAATGGTGTTTCAGGTTCTATTCTCTTAGATTGAATGGCTTGTTGACCATAATAATATAATGGCATGTTTGGTTGGGGAGGATTAGATAGTACCATTGTTTTAAAAAATTTGTCTAGGCTCGAAACTCGGGCAAAACGCCTCACTTCAAGTCTAGATGCATTTTTTTTTAATTCCTCGTCTTCCCTAGGCGCGTTTTATTAGGTTTTTTTTTTTTTT
>CAIGRL010209838.1:0-11084 GCA_903798325.1 Fraxinus xanthoxyloides | reverse complement strand
TTTATTCTCAAAAGTCGGAATCTGCTTTAGTGGGATATGTAGATGCAGGTTATCTCTCCGATCCACATAAAGATAAATCACAAACAAGATATGTATTTACACGTGAATGAACAGATATATGATGAAGATATGTGAAACAATCATTGACAACAACATCCTCAAATCATTCTGAAATTATTGCAATCCATGAAACAGACCGAGAATGTGTATGGTTGAGGAAATGACCCATAATATCAAAGTATCATGCGCATTAATTTCAACAAAAGATAGTTCACCAATTTTATATGAAGAGAATGTTGCATGTATTGCATAACTCAAAGAAGGTTATATGAAATGTGATATGACGAAACATATTTATCTAAAACTATTTCATACACATGAGATTCAGAAAAATGACGACATCAATATTCAACAAATTCACTCAAATGACAATGTGTCTGATTTATTTATAAAAGCACTGTCAACATCTACATTTAAGAAATTGGTTCACAAGATTGGAATGCGTCGATTCATAGATTTTCAGTGATCAATATCACGGAGAGTAGTTGTACTCTTTTTCCTTCACTTAGGTTTTATCTCACTGGGTTTTCCAAGCAAGACTTTAATAATGCATCATATATTTTTAATACTCCAAAATAAGTGTACTATTTTTCCTTCGTTTTTTTGTCACATTGAATTTTATCAAACAAGATTTTAACGAGGCAAATATTTTATAATGTGTTATTCAAGGGGGATTATTGTAAATGGTAAGTTATTGATGAATGTCAATTTTACCACTGTGGCCCTAGAAATTATTATCATATGTATCCCTAATCCATCTCTATAAATATATGATTTTGATTCTTATTATAATACATACAAATCTATTGACTTTTATTCTCTCTTCTTTTTTCGTTCTTTTCATAACAGAAATATTATTATTGGGCAATTTAGCAAAATTTCAGTTGGATAGTCGTACAGTTTCAATTAAATGTTAGAGTTCACCATAAAAATACGCATTTCATCCATTCAATCTTAGAGACATTGCCATAACATTCTTATTACTATTTTCAATTAAATTATTTTCATCAATTTAAAGGATGATAAATGACAAATGTGACGGTGTTGAAATAAATAAAGTTCGAAAACTAAAGTTTTGTAATTGTGGAATATTATATAAGTGCATTATTTGAGGTGAATAATTGAGAGAGAGAGAGAGAGAGAGAGAGAGCGCAGCATGTGCAAAAATAAAGTTGTCACCAAAAACGGGCCTCAGTCAATTGTCGCTAACTAAATACCCTTATTTGTTTGTTCAATCCCCTTTTTAAATGTTGAACTTAAATCCTTCGTCGAATGGAGTTTTGACTAAGAATTGGTTTGACCTTCTTTTTTTAGAGGATAAGAACTAGGAAGGAGGTGAAGTTATTCATGCACATTGCAATGGTGTAGTCAAGCATACAACTTGTCTTTTTAGTTGTCACATATGATTCGACTTCTGTACGTTTCTTGTGTTGATGAAGAACTGATTGAAGATCATCGTGGCTGATGAACTCAAAGCATTCTTACAGTTATCAGCTTGGGACACACTGCAAGTCATCAAGTGGCAGAGCTTGGCACTGCTTGTTCATTATTGTTGGGATATTGAGCTGGCTTCACTAAATCTCATTTTGTGATGTTCTATTAGCCAGTTATTTTACTCGATTCAAAATAATATCTATTGAAATATTCAATAAAAGTGTTTCAAAATTAATGATCAGCTCTACTATAAAATAATGGTATGGATTAATCATATTAAATATCCAACATGTAAAGAAAAGGGAAAAGTTAGTTGTGTTACAAGGGCATTCAATCTGAAAAAATGATAAATAATTGAAAATTTTGATGGTTTCCATCTGCTTGTTGTGTCCAATCACATCAAACTTATAAGAACTGAAAATATCAACATTGCACGTAAAAGTTGATGTAAAGTTCACATTCCAAATGAAATACAATTCTGCTACATCTACATTGTGGTTGACATTAAGTTTGAGTATTGTTTGATAACAAACTTATTCAATTCAATGGCACAATTTTCTACACATCACACAATGTCAAATTTAATGAACAACTAGTTTAATTGAATGAAGTATTAATTGATTTCTACAACAAAAACAATCAGGTACACCCATTATCCTGCCGGGTTATGCTACGCGTACCAAACTTTTAACATAATCTTATATACAAATAGATTTTTCCTTACCCTGCCAAGAGTTGGACCTGAGGTGTATATACTAAGATTTTCTTGGTGCATGGAAATTTCAAAATATGTCGGGTCATTGACACCCAAGCGAATATAAAAAATACATTCCAAGCACTGTATGACCCACCTCTAGAGTCGAGTTGTGCTGGGCTTTATAGATGTTCATAATTAGTCTAAACATAATTATCGTGTACGGGTCAATCGACCTAGCATGTGCTTACTTCTAGTAGAATTTCGCAGTCCACCTACGCCTTGTTGTCATGACCTGAGTGGTAAATGGGACAGGAATGAAAAACCTGGTCCCATCCCCAATATAAAAAAATAAAAATAAAAATTACATTATTAGAAATTAATCAATTAATTAACCGCCCCACTTCGCTCCCATGCAGCCTCCTTAAAATCCCTAATGGAATGGGAGCATGATAGTGTGATTCCCTACAAATGAGAATTCACCAAGCCTCCCCCCTCCTACAAAGGGGTGACGAGATAGGGAAGAACTCGAAAACAATAATTAGAGTCTCGACATAGCTTATTTCAAAACTACGATGAAGAAATAAAATATTTGAGTTCCATATAGTATTTCAAGTTGTGAATATTATGAATCTAAGTAAAGAAAAACAGAGAGAGTCAAAAGTGGAGTGCGTATTTTAATAATGATTAGGCTAGAGATTCAATAGACCGTAAATTCACTACTGAAACTGTGTGATTAAGTTGGTTATTTGCAGATTTGGTGATTATTCTTACAACTCAAACTCCCATGTATTGTGATAATTATTGTATTATTCATCTATCTTTACTCAGTGTTCAATAACTGAACAAAACACAACAAAACTGATTGTCGTCTCATTCAACTCTACCTTTAGCATGTTACTATTACTGTACCTTTTGTTTATTCCTCGATACAACTTTGTAACCTTCTTTACAATGTCGCACCATGTTCATCATTCCATTTTTGATTGACCCTCTCGTCTCTTATTGGTCTCACATCATGACTTTTGTTTATAACCTTTTCACTTATTTTATATATTGCTAGAAGGATAGTTGTGTCATTTACTAGCTTGATTAGGGTAGTCTAGACTTTTTGCTTATTAAATTTTTGAACCCCTATGTTCTCATTTTGTAAAATAAGAATCTTTGGTTCTTTCAAACACTAGCCTCTTTCTGTATTTCCCTTTGCTTAGATACATAAGATTCACACAAGCATCTACTACACTCGTGCCTTTCATCCCTATCCGAAACTTCTTCCTCGTGCGTTGCCAAGATTAAGAGAATATAATATGTTCATAGTGCTCCTACCCCTTCTTAGGGCTTCGACCATTTTGCCTTTATGGCAATCTTGGCCTGCCCTATTGTCATTCCTCTTAGTCCGGATAATATAAAGGATCACATTGATAAAAATGAATTAACTGGAAAAACTAATACGTGCTCGTCCGACAAAACCCAATTAATTCATGCAACTAACAATATGATGACAACCAGAATAATGGTGAAGAGAAGTTGCTACATGCATTGAAGACAGACCTAAAGAACACACATCATTAATTCAGAACTACTGGAATGCATACATCTGATGACACAAATTGTCAGTCTAAATGTGTGAAAACATGCATGTACACAACAAATATTGATCAACAAATCCCACACATGAAAGCAATTGCTTAATAATCGGCTTTTAGAGGTCCAAAACATATATATTCGCTCTCATTCCAACCATATCATTAGAACACTCCACCCACCAAACAGAAAAAAACACAAGCAAAAGGCCATCCCATATTTGTAACTTTCTCCATGCTCTTAAACAAAACCCCCCCTGTATTTTCAACCATTAATTTAATGGCTTGCACCAGTACAAGATCATAAAGCATGCACTGTCTGTCTGTGATATAACACCTGAATAAATAAATATTAAAAATTTCACAGTATATAATATCATCTTCTAGCTAGTACAAACCACTCTGATAGGAAGAACAAAAAGATGAAGGTAAGTTTAATATATTGCTAATATTCTTCTCTTCTTATTCTCGTTTTAATTTTTCAACATGATAAGGCCTAAATGCTTAATTATTTTTTGCAGCTACTAGGTTGGCTGCATCGTGAATTCCGGCAGAACAATAGTGAAACAATACTGAAGGATTTTTCTAATGGTGAGTTTTGTACTAAGTTCAAATCATTCTCAATGTGTGCTCTTATAAGCTAACAGCTGATATATATCAAATAATAGCATGGAGTAATCATGAATGTATATTGAACGTTTACTGAATCTAAAACAAAAATAGACAATTCTTGAACACAAGATAGAGACAATGGTAGATCACTGTTAATCCCTTTTGGTGGTAAAACTAAAATAGCCCATTCTTGAACACGAGAGGGATGCTTATTGGAGGATCATTGTTAATCCCTTTTGGTGGTAAAACTCACTGGAAGAATGAGTCCATCTGTCTGGCCGCCCAGCAAGACAAACCAGATCTACTCTTACTTTACTTCTCATCTGGGACCCAGGGGGGGTTGCTCACCAAGGGTAGTTCAGCTCCTAAAGAGAATTATCCATTTCATTAAGCTCACCTAGAGAGTGAGTCTTTGTGTACCCGGCCGCCCATGGAAATCTCTCAACACCATCCTAGTTATTAAATCTTATGTCTTTCTTACCTTGTTATCTTACAGGGAAGCCACCATCCAATAGCAAAGCTCAAAGAGAAAACTGTTTCAGGAACTCATTTGCCAGTTTAGAGGCTGCAAGAGTGGAAGTAGAGGAGCTCGAAGAAGAATCGTCTGCTGCTCTTACTGAACTTTTCCATGGATTCCTTGCTATTGGTACCCTAGGTATCGGTTCACCATCTTATATAAAAGTTTAAGCTGTTAGAGAAAGACAAACTTATTTATTTAGTTTTTTCTTTGACATGGCGCTTCAAGTGCATACCAGATTCATTTCTTATCAATCGCTCGACAGCTCCTTAACTGCTTTGATACCATGCTTAAAACTATGTTTAAACAGGTACAGAACCAATCACAACCGACCTTTCTACACCAATGTTTTCCATCTCTGTGGATAACATAGCAGAAAAAGAAACTCAAGTGACAGAAACTGAACTGAAATTAATCAATGAAGAGTTGGAAAAGGTACTGCAGGGATCCCACAGTAGAAATGAGAGCTATAATTTCTCATCAGGAAGAAACAGTCATGTAAGTGCTGGAAGGAGCAGCCATGTTAGCACCATTACACTCGGTGGAAAGCAAATTGAGAATGCAGAAACAAATGGAAATGAAGGAATTGTCTGTCCATTACAAAACTATCTTTTCGGATCGGCAATTGGCTTACCCGAAACAGCACCTCAGCCAGCAAAGAAAGAGCATAGAACATCACTAGGGGAACTGCTCCAGAAGACTAAATTTGTAGAGGAAAATTATGGAGCAAAATCTGAAAAGGGGGAAAAAAAAACAGAAAAGGAAACTGCTAAATCTGTTGTCCATCTTATGAAAAAGATGCTGAAAAAAAAAATGCTACATGCTTCCTCCAAGAGAACCTCTGCAGCTTCTGGTGAAGCAATTGAATCTGCATCAGCTGATCACAAAAAACTGCACAAGGTATGTGGTCTATAGGATCTTAAGAAAATAAACACAAACCCCATGTTTGCAAAGAACGTATTGAAAATGAAAAAGAAGCTAGAATCTTGTTTGTTACACTGTTCAATCATGTCCAATACTCTCTATTGAACATGCAAAAAATTATGTTTAAGGGCATGATGACCAGAGTTAAGAACAGCTTACTGTATTCCAGTGAATTTACTGAATTGAAACCCAAAGTTTTCTAATTTGAGAATGTGAGGAATGCAGATCCTACAAATGTTCCACAGGAAAGTTCATCCAGAGACCAGCTCAACAGCTGCACAAAAGCCCCATAAGCCCACCAAAAATATGATGATGAAGAGCAATATAACAAATGTGGGGGCATCTGATAATGGAGATGCATTGCCAACTGCTGAATATATTACAATATATCCTCAACCGTCCATCTCAAAAGAAAGCCAGTCATATCCATCTGAACAGTTCATGATCAGTGGTGATGACAGTGGCAATGGGGAGCACTGGGTCAAAACTGATGCAGACTGTAAGTATGTACATACATGCATTAATATCACAGAATCCTACATAAAATCCTGTCCTGATCCTAGATTATCCAATCATTGTCATTTATATATAAACCAGTCAACTATAATCCAAGGATTAATCTATTTGTACATTCCTCGACATCTTGGATGACATCCCCATGTAGGAAATCTGGAAAGAATGTTGTTAAAATCAATGAACAAAAAGCTGCCTACTCACACAATGTCAAATTTGATGTACACCAAGCAAAACTCATAATCGAGACAGCTTTTGCAAAACCCCCCATCATCACTTGCTTTTTACAATGAAGAATATTGAACCCTGTTATCATCTCTCCTACTTGTGGCAGCTCCTAACCTTGTTATAGGTTCTGTTGACTTGAATTCTGCCAGGTGCCAGCCTAGCTGAGATATTCCTAGTGCATCTACTGATTCCTATCTCCAATTATCTTGCATACAAAAGTTCTACTGAATAGCCTCACTGACTTTTGTTTTGCCCTCAACTGTAGATTTGGTGTTGGAACTCTAGAAGACGGATCAAGTAATTTAAGTTGAGAGGCTTTCACTTCTTGAAAGCAAGAAATATTAAGGGATACTACCATTTTAAAATTCTCCATATCTGTGTGAGTCTTTATATTTTTGAGTGGTTATATAATGGATACGAATGTGAAATAAAAAGAGGCAAAGGACCTCTTTGGAAGTGCTGTCATGTGTGACACACTGTACTATTACAATAATTGTTTGTATTTAATATATGTAAACACTAAGCAGTATATCGCGCAATATTCAGAGTAATAAATATATGATAAATACTGACGTACAAGTAATAATTATGAAATATTTTTCCGATGTTCACAAAAAATAAAAATAAAAAACAAAAACATAAATTAATAAGCACCAACAGAGGCCACTAATACGAAGAATCCATGAAATCCACCAACAAATCTTCAACCATAACTCTATCAGGTATTTTTCCAGCAGCACCATATATTGGGGCAAGCCCTCCATTGATAGGACCTGGATTTGCTTTTACCTGATGGGAAAAATGCCACTTAAGTGAAGTACTTTTCAAATTTTTTACCAACGAATATGAAGAGCCACAACCGCTCGAAAATGAAGTATGGATAACTCACTTGAATCCAACCAGGGACGGACCGCATGGCATTCGACCCAGGAATTGTACTCATAAGGTACATTGGATAGGACAAGTCAATAAAACAATAAAATTTAACTCCTCTTATATTTTTTAAAACCTATCTAGTATCGTCTAATCCATCTTACCAAACATGCAAAAACATCTATGAATAACTGGACTCAGAATACAAGTGCTCATGTAAGATGTGTTAAGAAAAAGATATGCTCATTACTAAAAAGGCACTTACAGTTTGCACTGAATCTTTCAGATCCTTCAGGAAGTCCTCAATGACGGGTACATGTTGTAGTGTAACACAAATGTGAATGCTGTGAAGATATATAAATGGGAAACGATTTCAGAACAAATCTTTTCTATAGGAGCAGGAGAGAAGAATTATATCCCATAAAACCAAATGTCGAAATAGAAATAAATATAAATATACAAAATATTTGAAAACTCTTTTCATAAATGATGATCCAACAACAACAAAGGAGATAGTCAGATAGCTCATTGATTTTAAAGTATAGATTGAATTAATAACAGAAAGAAATCCAGATGCCACTATTAGAATGACTTGCATTAACGCATTCACTATTATAGTGACTAGCAATATTCAATTAGTTTCCATGCCTCAAGTTTCTCAAGTTTTCATATAAGCACAGTTACCTGTTAGGTCTCTGCAATGCATTTAAATGCCAGCCTTTTGATGACATAATATCATTGACTTCAAATATGTCTATAACATCAGAACCAAAAGCCACAATTGTCATGTCAGGCCGTCCGACAACGTACAAATCAGGAATCTCATGTACTCTGCCATAAAAGAAAGAATGA
This sequence comes from Fraxinus xanthoxyloides, assembly GCA_903798325.1. NCBI lineage: Eukaryota > Viridiplantae > Streptophyta > Magnoliopsida > Lamiales > Oleaceae > Fraxinus > Fraxinus xanthoxyloides. The sequence goes on along the minus strand of CAIGRL010209838.1, from coordinate 2,794 downwards.
CTCGGTTTTGATGTAATAAGGAACACCGTGAGAACTCAAATAAGAGAGCAATATATACCCCTTTTCTATTCTCTTTGAGGCTTCCATGATAGCCCTTGTGTTGTCCAGATATCCTGTTTAAGCACTTGTACAAATCAGTTTATAAGCCACATATTTGACTAGAAGTTTAGATCAGCTTGGACATCTAGAAAAGAGCACCTTCAAGTCCAAGAGACATCATTGCTGCCCAAGCACCAGCAATCAGACCTCCAGGCCTGCTTCCGGCAACGGTTGGAGATACATAAAGTCCACCAGTCCATTCAGTTACTGAAGTATCAACATAAGTAAATAGATCAAAAATACTGTCCGACAACTGAACATAAATTGGCAGAAGAGCTGAGTAAGAAAGATGGCATGGTGTGTCACAAAATGATAACATTAACTCCATAGATGTCTGTGAATCAATGCATTTCTAAGCCCATTTCCTATCATTAGGAAATGAGTACCCCCTGGCCTCAATAAAATAGCACTCAAGTAGAAGGCAGAGAAAAACTCTTCAGGGAAAAGTTATACTACTAACTCACCAGCAACAAATTGATACTTTCACAAGGAATCCAAAAGGCAAGGAATCCAGCACAGAAAGGAATCAGCCCGCCAACAACAATGCCACAACCAAAGAGAAAAATGATAAGATCAGAAAGAACAAGGAACCAATAACAATGCAATTGATACCATTAATACTATTTTCCATTCTAGCATGACTAGTTAATTTCAAGTTTGATCTCGTAGAATTGTTTCCAAACTTATTTTATTGCGAGAATGTGTGGTTCAAAATGAGTTCGGAAAAAAAATGAGTTTTAAAGAATGGGACTCAAATAAGGGCTTATACAATGAAATAAAGCTTCATTTATCTCTTTTATATAGCTACGAGTCTATGAACATGTTTACGGTTTACCTACTTCTCCAACATATAAGTTTGTGTCAACATAATAGAATTATAGAAGCTATAGTTCTGAATTGTACAGAAGCTTTTCTTAAATTGAGCTAACACATAATATTAACTTTTCCTTTATGTAAACAGCTGAAATGAACTTCAGAGAGGGTATAAAGAAAAAAAAAATGGAGAACATGATGATTCAGAAATCATTCATGGATTGGTGGTGGTATTTCTTATTAATGCTGCCTGCACAACCTGCCTATGATTTGGGAATCAACTCAAAGATGAAAAAAGCCAACATAGAAGGCACAAAATAGTTTACATTAACCTGAAGACATAAATCTACAGTATAGGCAATCCCATAGGTGTATGATGCAAATAAGAAAATAGTTTTCACTTTCATGTTGGACAAACAAAGTAGGATGTTGTCTACGTCAAGCTGTTTGTTCCAGTTTGAGGATAGAGTTAGAGATAGACGAAATAATAATTATTGAATTACCTTTCGAATGTCATGATCCCTGTATAAGATTACACTTGTTCCTTTGGGGGCCAGCCCATACTTGTGTACATCCACAGATATTGAAGTCACTCCTTGAACAGAGAAATCAAATGGTGGTACAGGATACCTAAGAGACAAGTTAATTATCATTAGCAAAAACAAAGTAGCAGTGAATTCAGCTCATTTGAGAGCAAGATCGATGAATGCTGACAAATCTTTTCAGATATTTAACACCAAGACCAACAAGATATCTGCCCTGCTTGATAAAAAAAAAATTCACATAAAAGTGACGGTAGCATATAAAACAGGTATTAACTGAACGAACCACCACCACAAAAACAGATTAGTGTCATCCATCAAATGAAATTTCAACAACATTATAGGGCGTCCTGACACAGATGTGCACTTGTTAAAATGGCATGCCTTGCAGTTTACTTCTCTGCACCTTGCAACCCCATAGTTCAAAACTGAACAAGATCCCTTCGTACTTGAAAATTTATCTCTCTGCACTTAGGACAAACATATCATAATTTGGCGCATCAAGTTCTAAAATTATCAGTTCGTTATTCATCGATCAAATTATTGACAAAATTTGAGACCATCGGAAACCATTATGCTTCTGAGTAGGCTAATATTACAATGAGACCAAGTTGACTACTAAAAACAAATTGACATCATCCCAAAATTTAAAAAAGAACAATAGGAAAAAGGGTAAACTTTAGTGAGCAAGATCAATGCTATAGTTGTGGGCAGACAGAGACCTGTCCGAGCCCACAAAGTGCTAGCAGTGATGACATAGAAGTATTAATAGTATGAAATGTCTTTGTAGCACTGAAGAGTAATGAATTGAGAAAAAATTTGGGATTATAAAGGATGTTGGTGCAACATGGAAAGTATATTCTAGGCGTAGAAGAAATGAAATCAGTTAGGATTTGATAGTATTTTCCATTACTGCATTTTATTGTGATGATTTGAAGTAAGAATCAATTGTGAAATTGGCACAATCACGCCCAGACGGGGGTTAAATATGCCACCCTAAAACAATAACCATCGTATAAAGATCATGGGTACAAACTGTTCAAATTACACAACATATCTTTGTCAATATGAAAAGGCAGCAATAAAGTAAAATTCTATAAATACTGAAAGCGTACATTCTTATAAATAGAAATGCTATAAGAGGATTTGCGTTAAAACAAGATAAATGAAGAGAGAATTGAATATATTCTTTCTTATTAATTTACACTCCAATTCACCTATTTATAGTACAAGGAAGGGAAAAATAAAAGGAAAGAAATAATTCGAAAATAATTCTACAATCTAAGAGATTACAATATTTCACATATGGAAAGATAAATCAATTCTAATAATTCATAATC